>JAKCPI010003140.1:0-19700 GCA_023213315.1 Euborellia annulipes
TGTTGTTCCTCTCCTCCGTTCATGAATAATTTAACTGTGCGATGAAAGCGAAATAAAAACGTGTAGGTTTCATTTAGACAGTTAATCGTATAAATTCATTTTTCTTTCTAAAACGCATTTTTTCCCATCTTATTTTGTTTATTATTGATATTTTATTTTAGTAGATAGAACAGATATGTATCAATAACATGTTGGAATTTTTAAAAAATACTTGGAAATGTATACCTTTGAGGATGTTAATTGCGGGGGGGGGGGGAAATAAATATTTAATAATTTTTTTACATTCTATTAAGGTAATTGAGTATAATATAGTGGTATTGAGGATAGTAAAAACTAAACACCCAATTTTTTACTTTTCTTAACTATCTATATGTTAATATATATATAGAGAGAAAGTATTGAATTCATGTGAAAAATTTGATTTCGAGATTTTAAGGTCCCCTGAATCCAAAAAAGTGCTTTTGTGATACAGTCTGTTTTTGTCTGTGAACAAAATATCTCAAAAATGAAAAGAGCTACGAGATTGAAATTTTATATTTAAGTTAGGTACCCAATTTCTGGGACGTAAATATCGAAGATTTTGAACAAAATCGGCCAAAGAGTACTACTACTGGATGTGGTTTTTTCTAGAAGACTTTCAAAATTCTAAAATCGATTATTTTTTAGAAGCTCTTTAAAATGTATATTCCTCATTTTGTTTCAAAATTGTTTGAAGACCACTTTACTCTTTAAAATGCATTGGAAAGATAGTAGGAGAAAATGGTTGCTGGTAACAAAATATACTTTATAAATTTTACATCTTTGAATTTTGATATATCGATGGAAACTAAATATATCTCGAGACAAAAAAATCTGTGTAAGCACAGAAAAAACAACTTAGGATTACCGGAAGGTAAGACAATGCTGTGTGCTGTGCGACCAGCCACATCAAATTTTTATATATATCTTTTAAATTATTTTTTATCCTTGTGTATATAGGGCAAAAAAATGTTATTAATAATTATGCTTATAAAACGTTTGAGGTGTTATTAAGGACAAGCCCAGAAGAGAGGCATATTCTCATGACGATAGTAACCCTCTTTCGTCTTCCATGCAATTAAACAAATTCCAAGAAATCTAATTGTAAACATCAAGTTTTGAATTTATAAGTCACAATTTGCAATGTAATTTGATAAATATTGTTTTGTAGTTATCCTTCATATTCCTCAATAAGGGCGAAACATGTGGTCATAGATTCTATATTATTTTAATTAACGAAAGATAATTTTTGATATAATGGAGAAGTTTATTGACGAGATATTTGATAAATTAAATAATGCTTGACTATGATCTTAATATCCTTATCATAATTATTATGGTTATCTATTGATGTTATCATGAATCAATATATAAAAGCTCATATTCATGTATAAAAAAAATCTAGAAAAAATTGGCTTTAAATTAAAAAATTTTAATAACGATGTTTAATGTGTTTTGTTATTAAAGAGGAAATAAATAACAAAATGAAAATTCCGCTGGCTCAATAGAATACGGTTATTAAATTAATAAGCAATTTTTATTTATTAAGAGGGAATCGTCTAATGAACTTTCGCTAAAGAAAAAAATTAAAATTTTATTATTGTTTGAAAAAGGTGACTTTTTTTCAATCAACACACAAATAGACTATCGTTAGCCAGTCAATCTATCGTTTGCGTTAGCAAATTGGAGAGATGAGTTTGTGTTAATGATTGAGTAAAATTGCGCCCCTGGACTCAAACCAATAGCCCAATCATAAATTAAAATGTATGTCAATTTATAACTCGAAAGCCAAGGGGTTTGAATCCACTTCCCGGGTAGTTCGATAAATATGTATAATAGTATGCATAATTTAATTTACAAATTGAGATTTGCTTAACAAAGCATATTTAATATCAGCACAACGGCTTTAGTGTACCAATATAAATATTAAATTGTTCGGTTAGAAGAATAAGTCTTAAAGCAATTTGCTTACTATTCAAATTGCTTTGTGTTTTTTGGATCAAGGTCACTTAGTAAATGATCATTTCTAATCAGAGAAATGATAATTAAATTGATTCCGGAAGATAAAACAATTCAAATAAAAATTTACATACATGCGACAAAATTTTCTTAATTAAAAAAAAAGTTGTAATATGATTATTAAATATCTAAAGTTTTAATTAATCTGATTAAGAAAGAATTTCTTTTTAAACAAAGGCTATTGAAATAGCTAATCTGATATTCAACTTACTTTAAATGAATATGAAAAATATTGAATTTGAGTAATATTGAAATTTGAATTTCCTTTTTCTAAACAATCAAGAAATTAAGTAAATCTTTAGCATGAGAATGAGATTTTTAAGAAGGAATTTGTATAATGATTAGGGTATTTTGAATAAATAAAATAAAACACCTCGCTTCTATTTATCTAAATTAAATTGGTTATTGAATAATTAAAGACGTAGTCTATCTAAAACTTGTAGGGAAAAAAAAAAATTAGTCAAAGAACGAGTTTCGAACATCCAATCTTCACTAGATTACGCATTGGGCAATGTAAGGCTCACACATCTCTTTCTTGTAGTGAAACTGACTGATCAACCTGTATATAATGTGAATTGAATGTTAAACAATATGTTGATCTATGTAGGGGTGTACCGAGACAGTGGAGGCCTAGGGCGTCACTAGATGAGGGGGACCGATATATATTTTGTACATAACTATGAATAAATAAGTACACAAGATGTGTTTGGGAAGGTTTCTTTCAGAGTATGAGATACTATAAATTCTTCTTATTTTCATATTTGGGAGAAAAATGGAGACAAAATTAAAAAAAAATTATTTGGGTCCTATAGCGCCTCGGGCTGCACCCCCCCCTCTCGGCACGATTCTGGATTTATGGTGAAAATTTGAAATATATATTTTTTTTAAATTCTTGTTCAAACTATAGAAAATAGAAAGTTTTTCAATTTTTAAAGAGAATAAATAATAAGCCCTTATAAAGAAAGAATAAGATCCGAAGATCCCGTTCACTAAAGAGACCAATTTTGGCCATCACCAATTGAATATTCCAAAAAGTTTATTTTTTAATTATAAATAATATTTATAAATTGAAATTTTCTTTTCATCTTCATGACCCGTTAGGGAATAATGGAGTAATTTAAGAAATAATTCACTATCTCTAAAATTAAATAATAATAGAAAAATTTTCATAGACAGCATAGCATATCTGTACTCGAAAAAAAAAATCCCAGGTTAAAAATCAATTTTCGCAACCCATTTGGAGTTAACGGATTCAATTCAAATATCAATGTTTGGATTTTATGAGTCACGAGGAAGAAGTGAGAGAGAGAGAGAGAAAAAGAAAGAGCAGAGTGGAGTGTTGGTAAAAAGAGAAAGAGGGGCCCACGTGTTTCAAGGAGATGTCGGTTGGATCTCATCTGATTCATTTCATTAAAGCGCTATTATCAAATCCACTAGCCGTTAACGAGATCTATCTCCCATCTTTTCTAAACGAATTTCCTTATTAACTGAGAAAGTTATGGTGGAAAAAGTACTTTTAAACATCTGCAGTTATATTTTTATATAGGCCCTACTCTGTTAAAAAAAATATATTAAATTTCAAATTTTTCATATACTGTCGTACTTAAATTTTAATATACCCAGTTTGGTTCAAGTGTGTTCCCTCTCTGGAAACGGCCACTTCAACCTAACCTAACATAACCTAAAGTACCCAGTTTGTAAAATCAAATTAATCAACTTCTTTATTAAGTAAAAAAAAAAAAAAAAAAAAATATGAATCAAATTTAAGTAGCTTAAAAAAGTATAATATTCTTAATCAAGAAGTAGCCGAGGTGGTAAGACGTCGTACAAATTCATATATGAAGGGGAAAAAACCAAGAGCTCGAGTTCAAACCTCTCGTGGGACGTTTTTTTTTTTTTTAAACTAGTGTAGGAAATTTTTCATAAGCCCCTTTATGAAACTTTATTTTTTAGAATATGAACTTTTTATATACTCGAATATAAAATTCATAACAGTTTGTGTAACAGAATTTATGAATATCCCTTCAAAATTTTTAACAGGGTATAAAAAACTGATAATCAATAATAAGCTCCTAAACTTCACAAGCATATTTATAAAAAATTCTTTTTTTTTAAAGTCTACTGTAAAAGTTTTAGACTATTAACCAATTTTATCTCTAAAGAAGAAAAGCAAACCTCTAACAGACCATGAGCATTACCTCTGTGGACATGAAAATTCTAATACCAGGTGAAATTAATTGAGTGGCAATTATAATAATACAACAGAAGGAAGGGGGAAAGGGAGAGCTAATTATAGCTGTCTGTCCAGCTGTTCTATTTTGGCATGGCACATTATCTTTTGACAAATCACCCCAACAAAAAGCGTTAATATGCATAAGGAGGCATAATTTTCCTGACAAATTAATGTGGACATATTTTTGAATTTTTAACACAACAAAAAGAAGAAACTTCAGACAAAATAAAATCTAGGAAGATAAACCGGATTTTTAAAGATTCCTTCATATCATATTAAAGAATCAACTTTGATATTTAAAGTTCAAGGCGAATCAAGTTCAAATCCAGCTCCTGGCAAAAATTTAACAAAAGAGAAAGAAAATATACTATACTATCAACTCTAATAAAATAACAAGAAATTTAATCTCTAGAAGATGAAAATCTCTGTCAAAATCTTCGGATTTTATTTATTAATCCTTCTCACTGACAAAATAACTAATTAAGTAAAATATATTTAATGTTGGAGTTGTGAGGATGCAGCCAGGGGGTTTGGACCAATAAAACACCAATTCCCAGGTGAGACGATTCAGCGAAATTTTATTTGTCATTTTCAGTCGTTTAAGGAATTTTCATGTTTATATCGAATACAAACATGTGTCATTTGTGACATATTTATGACACATGATTGTATTCGATATAAACATGAAAATTCAATAAAAGACTGAAATAAAATTTAGCCGAAACCTGGGAATTGGTGCTTTATTACATTGGTTCAATCCTCGCAACTCTAACATTATAATATCTGCAGCCACTAATTCACACAAAAAGTATATTTAATGTTATTAGCAAAAAATCATGGAGTCTCGGTTTTTTCATAACCTAATAAAATATTAACTTTAACACCTAGGGCAAAATTTTAAAAGAATATTCATATTAAAAACTCAACAGCAGCACCGCTTATCACACCCCCGACGAGCAGGAAAAAGTTAAGAGAGTGGTGAGAAAGTCCTTGGAGCAGTTGTCCTTGAGATAAGGGCCAGAAGGGTCGCCCAAGCAGGGGACAAAAAAAAACAGGATGATTATTAGACTAGAAAGAAAAAACATTCAGCCCAGCAGATGATAATTAATTATTTATATATGACAGGGAGAGTTTTTTTAGTGGAGTTAGATATAAACTGCTTTCAAGTTTAGATAAATTTAATCACAAGGAAATGTTTAATAAAAAGTTATCATTTTTCTTTTGTATGTACCAGGGTAAAAAGAGAATGATAAAAGAAACAAATTTGTTTTAAAGAATGTTCTTGAAAAATAGAATAATTATTATCTAACACCTTTTCAATATAATTCCTTATCTATATGTTCTCAGTAGAGTACGTTCACCTCTAAAGGAAGAGAAGCCTTTTCTCATCGAATGCAAAAAATATTAAATCAATTACGGATGTAATTATGATGAAATAAATTCCTTTCATTAAGTGGTTAAGCTAAAGAATTAGTTTATTAGAAATTCAATTCATTTTATAATACCTAACATAAACATGTCGATGTTTCTGATAAAATTATCAAGTTGGGAAAACTAATTTATGTAGTCAAAAAAATTTGTATATGTCCGGAGATACGATATGAAGTAAACATAAAATTTTATTGTGTACATAAATTTTATTTAAGAGCCAAAAGAAATGTTTGGTAACCATCAACAATTACTTTGTGAGTTTATTTATCTAAAACGAGAAGCTTATAAATGCAGGGCTTAATTGTAGTTGCCAAGAATTCTCAGTGTTCAAATTTTTCATCTAAACGAAAATAAAAATTTCATAATTAGTTTATTAAATAATAATTTTTCATCGAAAAAAGCTTATCGTAGAAGTAATTATTAGATAAATTATTATTTGAATTAAAAAATATAATAGCTTACTAAAATACAAATAACGCAAATATTATAGTTGAATAAAAATGTTTTGCTCTGAATGAAAAAACAATCGCCATTGTCTAGCAATAGTATTGCTTTTAGTCATCCAATGTCAGATTAAATTTTAATAGAAAATTAATTTATTCTGAATAAAAGACGATATTTTGTCCTTTCCTTTAGAAAAATAAATAATTTGGAGGGTTTTTTAACCCTATCTGTCAAAAACTTCATACTAACTGCATTGTCTATCCAAATATTTTAATGAAATAGTTTATTTTCATAAAAACATTAAAAGAAAATTCACAGTAAAATTATATATCTTATCTCTTTTCCACCATAAGTTAAGACTATAAAAATAAATACAAAGCTTAATGAAGAAATAATTCATAATAATGAATATTCTTGAATATAATTGGAGATTCTACCTTCAAGTTGGTCGTATCTCTGACCGAAACGTCGGCTTAATAAACGAAATAAATCTAACTGCAATTGCTCTTTTTTTTCATTCATTATAAAAAATTAATGTTTTAATTTTGTTTTGATTAAAAAAAAAAACATCGGATCGATAAACAAAATTATCTAATTAGCGTAATGTTTAAATATAATCAATTCAGGAAGAGCTTGTTTATTTCATAAAAAAAAAAAATTATTAAAAAAAAATCAAATTTACTCGAAGGATTATTTATTTATTTAATGAGGAATATGAAAGCATACTTGAAGAGAGAAAATAGAATCAATTCTAATTAAGAATATTCATTATTATGAAATTTTTCTTCAATAAGCTTGGTATTTATTTTTATAGTTTTGACTTATTGTAGAAAAGAGATAAGATATCTGGGTATATATAATTTTATTGTGAATTTTCTATTAAACACTCAAGCTATAAAAGGTAATATAAGAAATTATTATTATAAAAGGTATATAAGAAATTAAGCAATAAACACAAGTGAAAACAAAAAATTATATTAAAATTTTATGTTACCAAACGGTATAAATAAATATGCCTGAACCCTCTAATATATATCGTTTCTAAATACTGGGTATTGTTAATATTATTTTAAATATTTCTAAACAAGAAAACTCTAACAAGTATTGATTGTAGGTCTCTTATGGAAGAAAGTCTTTTTACTTTCTCTTACCTCTATAAAAGAGAAAGTAATGGAAAAATTCAAATGTCAAAAATTCGATGTCAAGATTTTGATGGATATACACGTTTTGAAGTTTCCTGAATCCAAAAAAGTGGTTTTTGCAACAAGGTCTGTCTGTCTTCAATTTTAAGCATGAAGAAGCTGAGCTACGAAGTTGAAATTTCATATTTAAATTAGGTACCCCCTGAGGGGTTTTTGTATCTCGAATTCAAATGTACGGTACTGTCGGAAACTAAATAGGCCTATATGTTGACACAAAAAATCAACAAATAAAAAAAAATATGGTGCGACCAGTCACACCGCATTTTTTTATTTGTTAAAAACGAATTAATTAATAACAAATCTTTTAAATAAGATTTCTATTCTATGACCTAGAATAATAAATAAAAATTTCATTTTTTTTAATGAAGGAACTTGGCGATATTTTTAAAGATAACGAAAGAAAGTTGAGGATATGGTGAATAAATTGCAGAGCATAAAATTTTACCGGAATGAGCATCAGTATCAACGTCGATGTCTACGTCTTCATCATCGAGATCCGGGGTATCGTTCTCTGCCCTGTCCAGTAAGACGATCGGCAAATTGGGGGAGAGTAATAAAGGCACAGGGGATGACAAAGAGGTAGTCGGCGATGGTGGCGTCAAGGGGACATAAAAGGTTGAACGACGCCGTTGTGGGTGTTCGTCCCCCGAACACCCGCCCGGGCTCTCCAGCATGGCACACGCCACTTTGATCACAAAATCAAACACACACTAACACTCATTATCTGTTGATAACAGAATAAAATTCACATATAAAAACACTAAAACGATAACACTATCACTGTTAGAAAACTTGATAAACAAGAATGGTAAACAAGTTCATTGTTGTCAAGAAATGACAATACGTAATTGGACGCGCAGCGGTTGGAGGGCGACTGGCCGCCACTCCAAGCCAAGCTGCGGCCAGCGAGGGAGGAGAGGGCAGAGTGCGCAGGAGTGGGGGGCCTGCCTTCCCTTCCCCTCCTCCAGCTACAACACGAAATCGGGCAAACGTTCTGCCCTTTCTTCATCTTTATAATATTTTTTTTCTTAAAATAACAAAAAATTTGGGATAAAAAATCTGGTGTGACTGGTTGCACGCACCTTAATTTCGGTAATTGAAAGTTCTGTTCTGTGCTTGTCACATCCGATTTTTGTGGCACCATATATTTAGTGCCCGAATTTAGATAGAACTCAATCGGGTGTGAATGGTCGCAAAGCACACAACTTTCTCTTACCATCCGTAATTGAAAGTTGTCTTTTGTGCTTATCCCACCAGATTTTTTTGTGTCAAAATACTCGTATAATTAGTTTCCGTCGATATATTAGAATTCAAGAAGAAAAATTTATAAACAAAGGAAAATATTCCTAGTACAAATTAAAGTGGCCCTCGGGCTTGGTGTAGGGTTTAGCATGCTGGCCTTGAATACCAAGGGTCGCGGGTTCGGACCCCTGGCAGTCCGGTGATTATATTTAAGCCATTTAGACACCAATGGCTTAAATAAGAATACCTGGACCCCAAATATAAATATTATTAATATAACGGTTATCATCAAAGTTTTATATGGCCTAAGTTGCTATGTGAGTGTGAGTGTGAATGAGAAAAAGTGTGAGTGTAAAAAAAAGAATAAAGTGTGAATCAAACAATTTTGAGGGCAAAATTAGAATATATCTTTTAAAAAGAGAAAGATTTATAAAGATTATCTAAAAATAATTGATTTATAAATTTTAATCAAAATCGTTGGAGTGAATTTTGAGAAAATCGAAAAAACTGAAAAAGTGTATCACTAAATTACTAGTTAGTATTTTTTGGCCGATTTAGTTCAAAAGCTTCTTTCATGCTTAATTTTGCACACACACACACAGACAGACCATTTTGCGAACTCAAACATGTTTCCAACAAAAATTCGAAATCGAATTTTTTAGATGAATCCAATACTTTATCTCTCTCTCTCTATTGTATATAAATAAATATGCTAATACATATATGGTTAAGAGAAAGTAAAAATTTAATTTTTTTATACAATAAGACAAACCGCATCTATGCCACTGAATATATTGAATGATAAGTAAAGAAATGTTTATTTTTAAAGGAATTTTTAACAGCTTTGAAAGTAGGCCCCTAAAGATAAAATTTTTTATCATAATTTATTAATATGCCTACAAAGAAGAGATAAGTTTTATTAATAAATAAATTGCTCCTCTCAGCAGCCTGTGTAGCTATTAGTAGGCTTACATAATTATAAAAAGAATACTTGAACAAAGTGACGATTTTGTGGTTTTTGTACAAAAATATATTATTACAAGTTGAGAAAGGCGCGGCTTCGTCGCGCCCATCTCAACTTGGCCCTGGCGGGCGGCGTCTCGATACGTGATCAGTAGTTTTTTCTCTTAATTTTAAAGCCCATATTATTTTTGCCTAAATGAAAATACAATGAATCAAGTTTAAAATTTGAGTATTCGCCCTGCCCGGCCTCTGGGTTTTGAAGGCCATGAGAAAATTACGAGCAAGAAGCAAGCCTAAATTTCCCTTTAATAAACTGATTCGAGCCAACGGGCATGCAAATGAAATCAGGCGGACAGGGACCTATTAAAAAAAATCAAGAATTTTAAAATAAAAATTTCGGGGGTGGGGCAATTGCACAATAAATCTTTAAACTTTTAAACCCCTTGATAGATATTCATTCAAGAATTTTAAATCCAAAAAGCATGTTAATATTTGAAGAAACAGAACAATTAAAAATTTCGGGAGGTGGGGGCAATTACACAAAAAATCTTTAAACTTTTAAACCCCTTGATAGATATTCATTGAAGAATTTTAAATCAAAAAAATCATGTTAATATTTGAAGAAATAGAAGAATTAAAAATTTCGGGGGGGGGGCAATTACACAAAAAAAAAATTTAAACTTTTAAACCCCTTGATAGATATTCATTCAAGAATTTTTAAATCCAAAAATGCATGTTAAAATTTGAAGAAATAGAAGAATTAAAAATTTCGGGGGGGGGGGCATTTACACAAAAAATCTTTCAACTTTTAAACCCCTTGATAGATATTCATTGAAGAATTTTAAATCAAAAAAAGCATGTTAAGATTTGAAGAAATAGAAGAATTAAAAATTTCGGGGGGGGGGGGGGGGCAATTATACAAAAAATCTTTAAACTTTTAACCCCCTTGATAGATATTCATTCAAGAATTTTAAATCCAAAAAGCATGTTAAGATTTGAAGAAATAGAAGAATTAAAAATTTCGGGGGGGGGCAATTATACAAAAAAATCTTTAAACTTTTAAACCCCTTGATAGATATTCATTCAAGAATTTTTAAATCCAAAAAAGCATGTTAATATTTGAAGAAATAGAAGAATTAAAAATTTCGGGAGGTGGGGGCAATTACACAAAAAATTTTCAACTTTTAAATCCCTTGATAGATATTCATTCAAGAATTTTAAATCCAAAAAAGCATGTTAATATTTGAAGAAATAGAAGAATTAAAAATTTCGGGGGGGGGGGGGGGGGCAATTACACAAAAAAATTTAAACTTTTAAATCCCTTGATAGATATTCATTCAAGAATTTTAAATCCAAAAAAGCATGTTAATATTTGAAGAAATAGAAGAATTAAAAATTTCGGGGGGGGGGGGGGCAATTATACAAAAAATCTTTAAACTTTTAAACCCCTTGATAGATATTCATTCAAGAATTTTAAATCCAAAAAAGCATGTTAATATTTGAAGAAATAGAAGAATTAAAAATTTCGGGGGGGGGGCAATTACACAAAAAAAATTTAAACTTTTTAAATCCCTTGATAGATATTCATTCAAGAATTTTAAATCCAAAAAAGCATGTTAATATTTGAAGAAATAGAAGAATTAAAAATTTCGGGGGGGGGGGGGCAATTATACAAAAAATCTTTAAACTTTTAAACCCCTTGATAGATATTCATTCAAGAATTTTAAATCCAAAAAAGCATGTTAATATTTGAAGAAATAGAAGAATTAAAAATTTCGGGGGGGGGGCTGCCGAATTTAAAAAAACTCTCAAACAACTTTTTTAGATTCTTATCAAGGGAAGGCTTTAGGGAAGAAACCAAATTGATATCTCTCCTGGTTAAAAAAAAAATTTGAATTTGCCTCTCCGGCTCCGCCCTCTCTGTATTTCGCCAATCAGCGCTATCCCTGAGGCCTGATTGGTTGTTTCACACATCGGACACGGTTTTAAGGCAATTATATATAAGTATGATGCGATTATTAAATTGTTAATAAAATCTCTGCTTAGGAGGTGTGATTTATAAATATAGAAAAAGATTTCTATGATTTATAGTTTATAATTTGAAAATAACTCTTTTCTTATCTAGTTGAGAGGAATCAAGATTCATGTTTTTTGGAATGGGTCATATGGTCCGAAGACCTATAATGACCAATGGTCAGATGCAGCCAGAAGGAATATAGTTAAAAAAAAATTAAATAAAGGAGAAGCATAAAAGGGGAACTCAACTGCGGGAACTGAGAAGATGCCTGTTGAGATTAGACTTGAAAGTCTGAAGATTGTAGGTTTTGGGGAAGATAGACGCAGGAAGCTAGTTCCAATCACGGGAGGTCATACCCCCCCCCTGGCTACGCCTATGTTATAGTTTATTTGAATCGTTTATTTCAGAAACCACCTAAGTGCGCTTTTTTCAACTTTCGGAAAACTAAAAAAAACTGTTTTGCAGCTTAAGTATAGGTCTAGTCTCCTCCAAATATTTTTTTACCAAATCAAAAACATGCTATTGGGATAATCTAAAAGATGTATTTACCTTTAAATTGTACAGTAGCACCAAAAACACATGATTTGAAATTTTGTCGCTTAGGTGGTTTCTGAAATAAACGATTCATTTAAAAAAAATATATATATCTTTGATTTCGTGAAGACCCCCGACACAGCTGAATATGCCAGTCTGGAACGAATTGTCATGTGTAAAAAAAATTAGTTAATTCAATTTAAAAATAAAACTAAAATACAATAATTATAGATTAGATATGACAAGTATATACTATCTTTATATAAAAAAATTTAGTAAAGAAATTTAAATTTATAGGTATTTTGCTCTCTGCCAATAAAAAATTATTTTAATTAGGCTTAAATAGTTGATAATTATTTTTTGATTTAAGCTTTAAAAAATTTTTGGTTAATTTCAGCCATTAAAATAAATCTTATAGATAATCAACTTCTCCGGGTATTAATTTCATTTTAAAATTAATATAACTTCTCAGTTTTCATAAATTTAAGTTGATCAGGGCGTGTGCCACAGAAGCCCTTTTAATAGACCATATGGTAGAAGCCAATAAAAATCAAATTGAAAAGTTGCGTTAGTTTATTTATTATCTCTTTCTATAATCTTCAAAATCTTAGTTCGTCATCAGGTGAGGTGATTCAACCATCTTGAGTTAATTCTTTTACTCGAACTGATTCAACATTGATGACGAACAAATAATCCAAATGAAAGGAACGGAAACGTCGCACATTTTCATATAAATAAATATCATTTAAAAATAGAAATAATTTTTTACTTTTTTCTATATTCATACGTAGATAGTGTTTATCTAGAAAAATTTTACAAGTTTATGTAAGTTTTAGATGTTTGCATAACAAAAATAGGTTTTATTTAAAAAAATAAATCTGGTGTGACTGGCACAGCACACAACTTTCTCTTACATTCGGTAATCGAAATTTGTGTTCTGTGCTTGTCACACCAGATTTTTTGTGTCCACTTATATTTAGTTCCCGACAGTAGGGAACATTTGAATTCAGATGTAAAATTTATAAGTATGGGAAAATATTTATATTTTGTTACCATGGGAACAATTTCTCCTATCTTTTCTATGGAGTACAAGAGTAAAGTGGTCTTCAGAAGGTTTCAATGACAAAATGGCCCTCGGGGCTTGGAGTAGAGGTTAGCGTGCTAATCTCGTATACCAAACGTCGCGGGTTCAGACCCCAGGCAGTCCGATGATTTTATTTAAGCCATTTGGATATCAAATGACTTAAATAAGAATGCCTGGACCCTATATAATATATATTCATAACGGTTATCGTCTAAAGTCCTAAATGGCCTGAGTTGCCGAAAAGACTGTATGAAGTGTGTGTAATTGGAAGTGTGAATGAGAAAAAAGAGTGAATGTTAAAAAAAAAAAAAATGACAAAATGAGAATTTACATTTTAAAGAGCATCTAAAATATAATTGATTTTTTGAATTTTGGAGCGAATTTTGAGAAAATCGAAAAAAAAAAAACTGAAAAAGTACATTAGTAACTACTAGTACTTTTTGACCGATTTTGATGAAAGCTTATTTTCACGCCCTAGGTGGGTGTTTAACTTAAATACCGGTATAAAATTTCAACCTCCTAGCTCAATTCCTTCATGCTTTAAATTGAACCCAGACCCACAGACCATGTTGCGAAAACCAATTTTTTGGATTCAGGGGACCTCAAAACGTATATCCATCAAAATCTCGACATAGAATTTTTGACATGAATCCAATATTTTCTATATATATATATATATATATATGAATTAATAAATTAACATATACATATAGGTAAGAGGAAGTAAAAACAATTAATGCAACCAATATTTGCATAATATTGTATAAATCAATTGTATTTTAAGATCCACACTTTAACAACTTCCTGTTAGAATTTCAGAATGAAATTTTGCACTCTTGTGTGAGAGTTAGAGAAAAATCCTCGGGTCCCCTAAATTCAGGCTCAAAAAATTGCTGAAAATTAAAAAAAATTTCCATTGGAAAGCTTTGGGCTCTCTCCCTCTATCTTTTTTTAAATTTTATTCATCCGAGAAATATGTGAGACGTTTGGTAGTCTAGAGATTTTTGTCTCAAGTAGCACCCATAGAATATAATCACTGATATGTTAATGAGTGTATTTGTCCTCTCCGCATGAATAGAAGAGGAAGTCAGGAAGGTTCGTTCGGGTCGTTTTTTTTTTTTTTTTTTTAACTTTTTCTGTTGAGGCCACCATTTCTTTTTGTTTTGTTTAGATGTCGAAACGAGCGAGACTATGGAAAAATTAAATATTTTTGAAATTTTTTTATTATCAATAACTATTTTTGCTTTCTCTTACCTCTATATATGTTAATATATAGAGAGAGAAAGTATTGGTTTCATGTCAAAAATTCGATGTCGAGATTTTGATGGACATATACGTTTTGAGGTCCCTTGAGTCCAAAAAAGTGGTTTATGTGACATGGTCTGTGTGTGGGTGTGGGTTAAATTTTAACAAATATTTTGTAAGCCCATCATCTTTCATCCTTATAACCGTCAGTGCAAGTAATAATCTTCAAGACACAAATAAATTTGTGAAAAAGTAAAAGAGTGAATTAACTACATGTATGTATTTGAAATTTTTTTAAATATCACCCAGATACAGTAGCGTAACGTTTTTTTAGCTAGGCCTCCCCGCAACCCGGGGGACCCGAGCCCTGTCAAAGAGAAATTTTCATTTTTTTTTTTATCTAAATTTTTCAGTTTTTATCAAAGCCCTAGAAGAGACATTTTTTTAGCCCGGCCCGGCCCGGCCCGTGGGCCCCCAAGGTCCGGGGCCCCCGCATCGCGGGGTCTGCGGGGGGCGTACGTTACGCCACTGCCTAGATACCTAGTAAATATATGTAGAAAGTGGCCAAAAATTATCACACTATTTATACAATAAATAAATTTCTTTTTTCATATTTAAAAATTTTCTTAATAAATATTTTACTATTAAATATGAAAAAAAAAAAAAAAATAGAAAACAAGGTAGCGAATTCTTTGCTAATAAAGAGTGAAAAGGAAGAGTTTAAAAAAAATAATAATAATTTGTCGTAATTACTTGAAATTAAGAGAGAATGGAAAGAGGAAGACAAATTCACCTGAGAGCAAAGCAATTCAGGTAGTGCGCTCTAATTGTCTCCCATTCTGTTTTCCTTTCCGAAACAAATTATTGATACAGGAGGTTTTCAAAAGAGACTGGGCTTTACAAATAAAGGGAATTGTCAAAAATCAAGGGTAAATAAATACAGACCAAAGGCCGATAATAAAAGAAAAGAAAAATTCTGGTGTGATGGTCGCACAGCACACAACTTTCTCTTATCCTTCGGCATTGTGTCGAGATATATTTAGTTGCCCTTAGCACCTAAGTTCCACGCGTTGAACACGCTGATCGAACCATTATTTTTCTCAAAAACCATATCACTGAATTTTTTTTCTTTTTAAATATATTTTAGTTGAAGCATAAATAGCTGTTTTTTATTAAAAATTTTTTCGAAAAATATTTTTTTCTAAGCTTGGCCGTTAATGGGTTAATTAAGAAGAGCGGGCCCAAGCCAATCCGAGGGGGTTCAAGGAGGGCGAAGTGGCTAGTCATTTATTTCATTAGAAGCCTTATACTGCCCCAATAGTCGGGGGGTGGGGGTGGGAAGGGGGAGAAATCATCCTGAAGCCCCCATCGAAAATTTCTGGCTACGCCTATGACGCTAGCTAAAACAAAAAAATACCCTAAAATAATCATACATTTTTCAAATATTTGAAAAAATTTTCTTGAACCCCCCCATCAAAAATTTCTGACTACGCCTATGGTCTACTGTATGTGTAGAAATAACGTTAGGAAAAATTTTTTACTCGAATGCAATAAAAACAAATTCATCCTTTAAATGTATTATTAAAAAAAATATGGTTATTAAAGTAGGGAAGGTAAATGTAGACACGATAACTTTATTATTAAAAATTAAATGGTGAATATTTTTTGTTCAATAAAATATATGTTATCATGGTTTTCAAAGTGCTATTATTTACAATCAATTGTAAACGGAGGCCACAATTGAGGGGTGTGCCTATACATTCCTGAGATGGCCAAGTTGTCACCCTACTTCATAGACAGACCCTTTTTTTGGCCCTCATCTGGGTTGAATTTTAACAAAAGATTGTGACTTCTAACAGATGAAAAAAAGGGCTTTTTACACAAAAATAATAAATTAGACTCTTTGGAAGAATGAAATTAACTGTGAATGCATTTAAAAAAAATAATACAATAACTTTTTGATATTTTAAATTAAGATATTGTTCTAAAAACTATTCGGTTATATTATTTAAAAAAAAAAATGTAAAAAAGGTGAAAATTAAACAATTTCGTAATTATATTTTAAACACAAATTTAAAGATTGGAGTCAATAAAAGAAAATTCATATCCAAGTTTTCTAGAGAAAGTTTTTTTTTTTTAATAAATAAATATTTCAGATACCAAATATATAATAGAACATCTGTCTCTATTCAAATAATGTATATCTCGATTAATAAATACATTTGTCACGTTCTAAATCTGATATCGGATTACAAGTAGATCCTCAAGTCAATAATAAAAGGGGAGTGAGGATATCATAATAACAAAACTACCTCTAAAATCCGCCAATGCATCGAATCATCACGCGATCGCAATCTATAGCATGAAGGTAGTGCTTGAGGAGAGAATTTATAAGGAGTAGAATTTATTATTAATGAGAGACGTTGAAAGTTATGTTCTGTGCTTGCCCCACCAGATTTGTATCGACATATATTTAGTGTAAAAGCTTATTAACCTAAATATAAAAAAATTCAATCACAGTTCATTTTCTACTTGCTTTATTTTGAACACACATAAGGTCTATTCTCTAAAAACAGACGTTAAAATTTAACATCACCAAATGGGTGTTAAAAAGTAAAGTAATAACATCAGCGATTCTCTAAACCAAGTTATAACAGCGACGTTAACATTTTATTTTTTAGCACGAGGTGTTAACGACTCATATGAAGATAGCTATCTTTTCTGCTTGTTCGTGTTTTTAGACCCCCTCGATAACCTCTCACGCATGCGCATTACTAACTTGATTTGTTATTTTCAATCTAGAAGATCTATCTGACACACCAGCGTTAAAAAAATGCTATTCGCTAAACAAATTTAGCAGCGACGTTAACATGTTGCTTTTATTTCAAAGTTGTCAAAATCATAACCTTACTTTTTAGGTTAAAGACGCCATTTTTATGTAATAAATACGACGTTAAAATTTTAAAAGCACCCACTAGACAAGACATCACTTTTTAACACTATTGATTAAATATTAACGCTTAGGCTTTAAAGTTTTTGCTTATAGAATTAGTAGACAGACAATTTTGCGGGAACAATTTTTTTGCAAAACGTGTATTTCCATCAAAAATTTTAACATATCGAATTTTTAACATTAATCCAATACTTTCTATGTATTTTAACATATAGGCCCCTATAAGTTAGAAGATTTTTCGTAATTTAATTAATAATGTGCTAGCCGCGCAGCCCGCCTTCGGTGGAGTTTTTTTATTTGATTAGGTCTTTTTTAAACATCTAAGGCTTTTTATTTTTTAGACCCTATCCCTATTAATTTCAAATGATTGGTAGTCAATGCAATTAAAATTCTCGCTTGGGACGGGACGCTAACCTGGAACCCCAGGCACGAGATGCTTACTAGGTAACATTCTGAACCGGGTGACTGTATTATAAAACAAAACTGGTTACTTATTTAGCCTTGGAATTAAGTTTCTCACAAAACACATTCAAATTCATTGAATCATCAAAGGAGATATTATATAGCTATCCAGGTGAATAATTTTATTTTTCGGAAATTGTGACTTAAAAAAATTTTTCCAAAAAAAAAAAAAAAGATTAAGTAATTCTTAATGTTGAAATTACTCCAAATATTTTTTTTTTTATTATTATTATTAGTACGATATAAATTTTGGAAGGCAACATGAAGAAGGATAATCAGAGCAAATCACATTTGAAGAACTTTCACCCCCTCCTTTGAGGCCCCACAAAACAAGTCACGAACGTTCTCTCTCTCTCTCTTTGGATAATTCGTGCAATGATGTAACCCAAGTTAACTTCACGTTGATTGAACCAACAGACAGACAGACAGAGACACGGAGGGATCAAGGCCTTCATCTGGTCTCTGGTCTTTTATATTCCCTCTATCAACTATCAAATCTAAATTATAGCTATATATAAAAGATATAGGAACCTCCATGCTGCTGGGTAAAATTAACATTATCTGTTCGGAGTTGTGGCTGTGAGACATATAGATGGGTAATTATGGTCAGGACCAGCCAATAAATAGACTCTGTATGCAGGTTGCAATCATTGATTGATATATGTTACTCACCGTAAAAATTTTTGACCTGGGAATATATATTTGTAATATTTTGATGACGAAACAACAATGTATATGCCAAATGCTAACACTGACTAACTCTGTGAAATTATATATACTTTTCTAATTTAAGGACTGAAGATGGTTCTTAAATAAAAAGAACCGAAACGTCTCCGGTGATTGGAACCTGCATACAGAGTCTTTTTATTGGCTGCTCCTGCTCATAATTATCCATCTAAAATTAACTTAATGAGAATGAGATGATGAATCCAAAGAAGGGGTGAATCGTGAAAAACTAACAATTGCAATCTATTTACAATAGTCGTATTTATTTCTTTATTTATTATTTTGTAAATATTTGAGAATTTAAAACCCAAATGGATCCCCCAGCTATCATATCAATACTTTGGAGATTACCAATTTTTAGTAGAGTATTTATTACTCATATCTTTTGCTTTCTTTTTTAGAATTTTGTGGAAACTATTGAAATTTTGTGTAAATTTCACTATTGTTTTTTTATATACGTAGTAGAGTCTATTAATTATTATTTCCAATTTCAATTAATGTTTATTGCATTGAAAAAAAAAAAAAATATCTTTTTTGTAGAACTTTTTATGTCACAAAAACTTAGCGGATCCTTCGTTCATGAATATGAGAAATTTAAAATCAATCATCACCGATGAAAGTAGCTTTTATTTTTGACTGCTAATACCATCACCGATGTCCCACTAGGGTTTGGAAAAAACCGGAAAATTTTGAAAACCGGTTTTTCGGTTTTTTACAAAGCGGAAAACCGGTAAACCTGTTTTTTTTTTCAACATCTGAATCTATTTAGAACGCACCACCATTTTTGGAAGCAAAAAAAATACATAAATATTTCTCTATACATTTCCTATGGGAGAAATCGTAACTTTGGGAATTAATAACTCAAAAAATTGTAGGAATTTCGGGACCCGAGTATATTTCCTGGACACTCAATAACGTACTCTATAAAACTGCAAAATTTCGCCATTCCAACAGAAAGTTGGTCAAACAGCGAGACATACGGACGGATAGACAGACAGACACTCCGCTATTATTATTTATAGATTATTTAAGTATTGGAAAATTCGGCATCTAAGGTCATTTAGACCCTATACCTATTTATTTCAAATGATTGATAGCCAATTCAAATGAAATACATTTTTCTCGCT
>JAKCPI010003141.1:0-15885 GCA_023213315.1 Euborellia annulipes
GGAAAATACTGAAAAAGTACATCAGTAAATTATTAGTACTCTTTGGCTGATTTTGTTCAAAAGCTTAGTTTTGTGTACCAGGGGAGTTACCTAACTTAAATATCAACTTGCTTAGCTCTTTTTGTTCTAGAGATAATTTGTTTACAAACAGACCCACTTTTTTGGACTCAAAATATTGACATTAATCCATTACTTTCTCTCTATTAATGAACATATATAAGTAAGAGAAAGTAAAAATAAGGCTTATTAAAAATAAAATTGTGAGACTCCAAGACACTTGCTGACGATCCCGAATTTCTCTTTTCCCCCAAATATTTATTTTACTTTAGTTAGTTCGATTACTGTGCACTTTATAACAAACGAGTTGTGCTGGCTCATACAACAAATATGAATTTATATCGTATGGACCACATTTAAAATACATGCAGAATAAAATCAAATATTTATTCAATTTATTGGAAATTTATATATAGGCCTATATATAAATACTTTTATTGCCATTTTATACTATTATCGGTTTAATGAAAATATCCTCCTAATACGATTTGCATAGTTATTATTACGAAGAATTAAATAAATAAAATATTTCGGTTAAAAAAAAAAATTTGATTAAATTTCCATTAAAATGCTATAGAGTAAAGGTAAGTAATACAATAAAAATTAATTTTAAGAGAAGTTTGCATTTCTTGACTCAACGGAGAGAGGAATTATTAATTTAAAAAAGTAAAATAAAATTTATATTTAAAAAAATCTGGTATGGAGTGATAACACAGCACACAACATTATTTTACTTTAAAAATTGAGTTCACCAGATTTTTTCAGTCAATATATAACCATGTATTGTCCAAGATGTAAATGTGTCTTCTATGAAGGACAAAAATAAAAATTAAATGATTTATGGAATTTAATAAAAAATGTAAGAGTTGAATTTTGAGAAAATAGAAAAATATCTGAAAAAGTAACATCAGTAAAGTACTAGTACTCTTTGGCTGATTTTGTTCGCAAGCTTGGTGTCACGTCCTAGGCGGGTGACTAACTTAAATATAAAATTTCAACCTCATAGCTCTTTTTGTTCTTGAGAAATTTTGTTCATCAACAGACCATTTTGCGGGACCCACTTTTTTGGACTTCAGGGGACCTCAAACGCATATCCATCAAAATTTTGACGAATTTTTAACATGAATTCAACACTTTTACTATATATATATAGGTAAGAGAAACTAAATAACTATTATTTAAAATAAAATGGCTATTAATATTATAACTTGTTTGATAAAATTGCGCAATGATTCAAGATCATAACACTCCCTCTAGCAATGCGAATATAAATTATATCAAGAGGAAGGAGTTAAGTGGTTGCCAACAACATGCCATGGTCATGGTCATCCATCCAACTTGTGACATGTACGATGCCAGGACAATAAATCCTGTGCAACGTTTAACGAATCATCTATTTGTGTCCTGGCTCGTATTTCGTTCGATAATTGACTTACAGCTAAGGCTTTTCAAAAAGTCCAAATAAATAAATAAATTGATGCAAGCATATCAGAAAATAATTCTTGACTTTCTCTTACCTATATTATTTATGTAAAAAATTCAATTTCAAGATTTTGATGAATCTGTTTTGAGGCCTCTGAGTCCAAAATAAAGGTCTGTCAGTGAATGTTCAAAATACTATTCGATATTTAATCTAGGTATCCTCCTGGGACGTAACAGGTAGCTTTTAAACAAAATCGGCCAAAGAGTACTAGAACTACTTATTTACTTTTTTCGATTTTCTCAAAATTTGGTTTAAGGATTTTGTACTGGAATAACCGTTGGAACATTATGCTTTAATAGGAGAATTAAATTCAAGTATGATACACAAGGTTTTTTGTTTCAATGATTTATTTATTTAACATTAACACTTTATACTGCTCCAGTATGTAATTCACTTCCGATGATGACACATATGGTGTCGAAATAAGTATAAAGTCTTAATGTTAAATAAATAAATCATTGAAACAAAAAACCTTGTGTATCATACTTGAATTTAATTCTCCTACTAAAGATTTTGATTAAAAAACCATAAATCAATTGATTTTTAGGTCTTTAAAATGCATATTCTCATTTTGTTCTCAAAAATATTTGAAGCACACTTTACTCTTGTACTTCATAGAAGAAATACTTGTCAAGATAAAATATGGATAATTGTCTATGTTTATAAATTAAGTTATAAAAGAAGACGTATGTCATAAAAAATAAGGGGGGGGTCTGGAGGGCTATGCCCCCCACTGTGGGGGGGTCTGGGGGCAAAGCCCCTCAGTTAGCTTACAAGAGCGAGCGAAGCGAAGCGATTGTAAGATAGTTAATTATATAACGATACAAAAAAATCTGATGCGCTTGCTTGAAGATTTGTTTACATTCATAAAATACATAAATGCAAAAAATACATAAATGTTTTCTCCTACATTTACTATAAGAGAAATCGTAACTTTAGGAATTAATAACTCAAGAGGTTATAGCAATTTCGGGAGGAAAATAATTTTCCTGTAAGGTCCTCTTTATGCTTATAAAATTTAGATTCTATATTCCAACAGGAAGTTGTCCAAATAGATTGTGACAGATATACAGATGCACATTAGCGAATTATAATAAAATCCCGATCTTTATAAAATAAGAGCGCTAAGTCACGAGGTGATAATTTTCACACAATTGACATTTTATATTTAGATGTGTGTTTTATATTTCCATCTCTAAAATTACCATCATATATTGGGTGAATTCATAATTATAAATGAAGGATAATAACTGAAATGTAAGTCAATGCAGCCGTGTGCACTTAAGTAGGAGGGTTGGGCGCGCCCAACCACCCCATTACTCACAACCCTCAGGTTTTAGAGAGACATTCGCTCAGCTGCAGACCGTTATGCCAATCGATAGCAGAACAGCAGCAGCTTGGTCTTACGTTATTACGTTAATAGAGCGAGTAATAGTTCCCCACATACCCTTATATATATATATATATATATATATATATTAATGAGCGTGCTTTGAGGTCGTTAAGCCGGAGGTGGCTGCATGCAAATCATAAAGCCGGCCTGGCCTTTATGAGGGATACCCCACCCAAAAAGCATGGACTTAGTTTATTCGAGCACGAATGAGCTTTTGAATCAAATTTTGGATTATTTGATTTAATTTAGAAATGCTAACAACTCTTTGAAACATCTGAGATCTAGTATTAGGGCCAAGTAAATAATTATAGTGTTTATTTTCAGAGTGCTATAATTTATCTGGTTCTTTTCTTTAATGCTAATGAGATTATGAATAAATATGCGAATTGAATTTTATCAAGTTTTGGATGGAGAGAGAAAAAAAAAAAAAAAAAAACATTAAAAGGCGAGTTATACATGAATTAAAGTGAGAGAAAATTTAATATAATTGAATCATGAAAAATTAAATCATTAGATTAAATATAAAACAATAAAATTTGAGATAGAATCATATTTTGGTTAAAATTATATACCTACTATTTTTTACTTTCTTTTACCTATATATATAGAAAGTATTGGATTCATATCAAAAATTCGATGTCGAGATTTTGATGGATATACACCTTTTGAGGTCCTTGAATCAAAAAAAGTGATTTTCGCGACATGGTCTGTGTGTAGTGTGTGTGTGTTTGATTTTAAGCATGAAGGAATTGAGCTATCAGGCTGAAATTTTTTTATATATAAGTTAAACTCCCCCCGGGAGCGTGAAAATAAGCTTTTAATCAAAATCGGCCAAAGAGTACTAGTACTTCACTGATGTACTTTTTCAGTTTTTTTTTTCGATTTTCTCAAAATTCGCTCTAACGATTTTGATTAAAATTCAAAAATCAATTATTTTTTCGATGCTGTTTCAAATGTTTATTCTCATTTTGCCTTTGAAATCTTTTGAAGCATACTTTACTCTTGTACTTCAGAGGAAAAAGAAATTCTTGCCATGATAATAAAATATATTTTCTCATACATATAAATTTTACATCTTGAATTCTAATATATTGGCGGAATGTAAATAAATGTCGACACGAAAAATCTGGTGTGATAAGCACAGAAAACTTTCGATTACCGAAGGTGAGAGAAAGTTGTTGATTGCTCGGGGTCACCAATCCCGAACTTTCGCCCCGCTTGGCATCGCTTAACTTTAGCAACTCGGTATTAGAAATAATTATTACAATTAATTGACTGATTTTTCTAAAAATACATAATTGCAAAGAGTACATAAAAGTTTCCTCATACATTTTCAATGGGAGAAATCGTAACTTGAACAATTAATAACTCAAAAAGTTATAGAAATTTCGGGATGAAAATAATTTTCCTGTAATTCCTATAATGTCCTCTTTAAGCAGATAAAATTCCGTTTCGAAAATACAGGAAGTTGCTCAGAGTGACTGAATTATATATTATACAAATATAGATTATTCAATAATACAAACAAAATTCTATAATGCAGTTTCTCAGTCGAATGTTACTAACTACAATCAAATACAGCAATTCAGCGACTACTTGTGCAATCACGTATATATTCATTTTTTCTTATAATAGAATAGGCACTAAAATTGAGGGGTAGGTTCTTATTTTTTTTTTTTTGTAACATAACGCGAACACTGACACCCCCACCAGTCAATTTCATATCCATTTATACTTGATGATATTTTTTCCAGTATTTGTGATATGAGGGTTCGATTTTCAATTCCCTTGTGAATAATTTAGCTTAAGAAGAAGAAAAAAGATAAAATAGCAATAGAGCGTAACTTCTGTTAGTCTGAATGTGCTTGGTGCAACTTATTGGAATTGAATTGTGACGTTTTTTTTTTTTTTTTTCTCAAACCCTTTTTCTCCTTTATTCTTTCTCCTCGGCGAGATAGGGATTCAGGTCAGAGGTCAGCAACAACGCGCACAATTGGAGTAGAGAGGGGGAGACGATATCTATCGGCCTTTAGGGGATCGAAAAGGGGATTCCCTCAGCACATATTATCCACAATCCCGATGTAGGGACCAAGAGAAGGTCTTGGGCAAGCAAGTAACTATAATTAAGTAAACAACAACAATGTTTGGCTACTTATATATGCAACTAGTAATTTGACGGTCATCATTTTAAATTATAAATAAATGGGGAAGGTATTACGTATTTATTTCGAAATCCTTATAAAGACAATGGAGTGTTAAATTAAGGTTCTTAACCGAAAATCAAAACACTTCGGATTATTAAATAAAAAGTGAAAAAATTATGACTTCCAACGATTTCCCATGGAAGTTCTCTTCTAATAATAGATTTTAAAGAAAATAATAAAAATTACACTTGAATTTTACTTTCTCTTGGATTTATGTCAAAAAATTGATTAGATTTTGAGGAAACACTTGTTTTGAGCCTGCCTGCAATTTTATTTCAAATATTTATTTTAATAAGCCTTATTTTTACTTTCTCTTACTTTATATGTTCATGTATAGAGAGAAAGTATTGGATTCATGTCAAAAATTCCATGTCAAGATTTTGAGCCCCCTCCAAAATAGTGGGTCTGTTTGTAAACAAAGCTATCTCAAGAACAAAAAGGGCTAGAAGGTTCAAAGTTGATATTTAAGTTAAGTACTCCCCTAGTACATAGAACTAAGCTTTTGAACAAAATCAGCCCAAGAGTACTAGTACTTTACTGATGTACTTTTTCAGTATTTTTCTATTTTACCCAAATCCGCTCAAAAAATTTTGATTATAATTCATAAATTATTATAGATGCTTTTTAAAATGAATATTCTCAGTTTTCCTTCAAAATTATTTGAAGTACTCTTGTACTTGATAGGACAGATAAAAACCAGCGTAGAAGAATATAAATATTTTTCTATAAATTTAACATTTTTAATGTTAATTTATTTATTTACTGTGGAAAACTAAATATATTTTGACACAAAAAAAAGAAATCTGGTGTGACAAGCCCAGAACACAACTTTCAATTACCGTAGATAAGAGAGAGTTGTGCGACCAGTTACACCAGTTATTTTTTCTTTTTGAATTTGAAGCTACCATTGGCTATAAGTCTTAGATCATATCACATTAAGAGAGAAGGTTTAAAAACTGTTTCTAATCAAATCTAAAGTTTTTATTGAATCGATCGATATTTGAAAAACTAAACAACTACAAGAGTGCACTACTATTAAAACTAGAACCAAAATAGTAAAAATTTATAATATATTGCATATTCAAATAGAATTCAAACTTTTTTACTCAAATCAAATAGAATCATTTTTGAATAAAATTCTTTTTTTGGAAAAATTTGACTTTCACAAGTACAAACATGATGAAATTTTGTGTTTCTCTCAGGGCCTCGGTTGCTTCCCTTCTAGCTAGCTATCCCTCATATAAACGAGTTGTCTATGACTTTCGAGTTCTTTCCACATCAAGTTAATCTAATCATAAGATTAAATAAGCGACCAAGTTTGAGTTAGCAAAGACACAAGGTTCAGTATAAGGCTAACTAAGGGATGAAATTAGGAAAACATTATTATTTTGGAAATTTTTAAAAATTTGGGCAAGTCCCCGGAAAAATTTTATATGCTTAAAGTGGACCTTCTCGGGATTACAGGAAAATTATTTTCATCCCGTAATTTATATAACTTTTTGAGTTATTAATTCTTAAAGTTACGAATTCTCCTATAGGAAATGTATGAAAATTTTAGAAATGAAAAGAAATATATGTATACTTGGCAATATTAATTTAAGTATTCTTTGCTCAGTCACTGCTAATGAACAAATCTCTTCTCCCTTCTCATATAAAAAAAAAATAATTCAATTTAATAATAACAAATCATTATTATTTATATTAAGGTGAGATTTAAAAAAAAATCCCGAGATTTGCCCGATAGGGCCGAAGGCGAGCGACGCTGCTAGTTATGAAAATAGTGAGTTCTTGGATCAGACAGACAGATTATTTCTAATTACACTACAAGTGATTAATATCATTCCCAGATGAAATTAGCGTTTTGCTGGTTTTCTAGTCATACGATGATCCTTTAAATTAATTAATCTGTTCTAAAATGGAAAGTTTATAAGTTCATTTAATGTAGAAAATGACAAATATATTAAAAACCATTAATTAGTCTTAAAGTATTAAATAGAGTCAAGTCAAAGTGATGGTGATTAATCTCTCTGCTTAAATATTGTAGCGAATTCAACGAAATTATTTTCAATTGTTGGAGAATTTCTCGAGTTGATTATTAATGAAAATTTTCAATAAAAAAAAAAAAATACAAATTTTTGGAAGAAAATGAAAGAAAGGAGTTTTCTTTTTGGTCTGATTTATTATACACCCTTTGTTGACGTTTCGGTGGCAAGTTGTCTACCATCTGCAGGAAATTTATCTATATATATATATATAAATAAAATGGAAAAATGTATTTATAATAGCCGCCTTCGGAGGGCTTCGCGCCTAGCCAGGAAGGCTTCGCCCCCTCTAGCTGGCATGGGCCTCGCCTTTTCTTAATTATGAAAAAAAAAAATTATTACAATTCCAATCCAGTGCATGCTTTATGATTTGTTGACATTCATAGAATACATAAATGCAAAGAATACAAAAATATTTGTCTATATATTTCCTATGAAAAAACTTGTAACTTTGGGAATTAATAACTCAAAAAGTAATAGAAATTTCGAAACGAAATTAATTTTCCTGTAATCACTAGAAGGTCCTCTTTAAGCAGATAAAATTTCGTTTCAAAATTCAAACGGGAAGTTGGGTAAACAGAGCGTGACAGACAGACAGACGAACAAACAGACGGACACTCCGCTATTATATATAATAGAAATCCACAATTTTCAATGAATCTTTTTCTAATTAAGCATACATATAGTTTTTGAAAGGGAGAGTAATATAGTAATAATTATAATCTCTGAAATGTTTTGGAAAATTAGTTATAAACAAATTTCTTCAATATCTGAACAGAAATATATTATTTTGCTTTTAGCAGCTTTTTGATTTATGATCAGCTTCATATAGACCATTTAGGCAGTCATAAATAGACCATTCTTAGTTGTATTTATATTTTTAATAAATATTTAATACAAAATGTCTCTAATTAAAAACACTCATAATAATTGAATATTTTATATTAGAGATAGAGTATCCACTTAGAACCACTTTGGGGGGGGGGGGGCTTGGGACAGGTACTAAGTGGATACTCTATCTCTTATATTTTTATATGTTAAATTTTATATTTGAATAAATGTAGAAATTTACCGGCCATGTTGGGGTCCCACGATGCTCGAGTCGTAAGCTGAACTGGCGGAAATGGCAGAATCAGGAATCATCTTGGATTCCATTCCGAGTGGAGAGATGCAACGACCTAAGGGCAATAGAAAAAAAAATTTGTTAATAAAATAGAGCCATTTTCTTTTTTTTTTTTTATTCAAACCCTTGTACGTAATCGAAGCAAGGACGTCATTTCAGGGTTGGTTTAAAAAAAATCCAGTTTTTTACCCCAAAAGAAAGTAGAATTTTTTATTTTTCATTTGATTAGATGAAGGCAACGAGTCGATCGAAAAATCACACAAACAGAGTGAAGCCCCCCTTCAGCTGTGTGTTCACCTAGTAGTTTATAAAAAAAGTTACACTGATAATTAATTTACAAATTCGTTAATAAAATATAAAATAAATTTATCAACTACCCGCTTAGAGGCACTAGTCCTCGATGGCCAGGTCCAAACAAACCAAATACAAATTAAAATACAATAACAAACAAAACAAAATAACAAAAAATGTATGCTTATTAACAAACAACATTTTCCTGTATAATAAAAAAAAGACTAACAAAAATTCGCACGAGTTACGAGACCATTAAGCATTCATCTTAAAGCAAAACTTGGCCAAATCTTAAACAAGGATGAAAAAAAAGTTTGGTATTTTATGGGTCGTAGTTTTTCATATAAATAAATACATTAAAGTATACTCAATAAGCCATACTGTATGTCTGGCTTATTAAGAAATACAGATATATATAAATATATATCTGCTTCGCCTAAAAAAAAATTATCATTCTATTTGTTATTAATAATATATTCCTAATGAACAATAAAGAAAAAAAAAATTAATTATATAACAATTTTTATTATTTTTAACTTGAGAGAATTAATCATTAAAATTAACAGGCTTTGAATTTTCATAAATTGAGATATGACCCAATACTTTCCCTTGGGAAAGGAATTTTTTGAGCCTTTCCATTTGAGAATGTGGAGTATTTTTCCTGTACACTCCATACATGCTCTTTAAAAGCAAAAAAAAAAAAATCAATTGGAAATTAAACAGAGAGATGGACACTTCGCTATATATATATATATATATATTTACTTGCAGAGGAATAATTTTTTTTTTAATTCTTAGAAAGGGAGAGGGGTAAACGCCCTCAAATGATGTCCCTTCGAAGAAGGATTATTAGGTAGATCAATATTTATATACAAATGAAAAAAAAAGAAAAATTCGTTGGTTCCAATTAAACCGGAACACATCTCTTGACACTATGATGCATAAATCCAAAGGGGATGAGGGCTTCATGTCCAATTTGCAGTTAATTAATTATTAACCGTAAGCGGCGGAATGCAAGAGAAGTTGGGAATAGGCAGGAAATTGAGGTGTGAGTAGGAGTGAGATCGTCAACTGGCGCAAGATGTTAATGCCAACCAGCCAAACCTGCAGAAAAGTTGCCCTTTTGGTCGGGGGGGTGGTTACGTCACAAAGTGTGTGTGCCTCTAAAAGCCGTGTTAATTGCTCTTGACACTTTATAATAACCATCACATCTTTAATATTAAACAAAAGTAAAATAAAAAAAATCTGGTGTGACAGCACACAATTTCCTCTTACCATTCGGTAAGAGCAAGTTGTGCACCGTGTTGGTCACATATGTGTCGAGATATATTAATTTTCCCAGAGCACCTTAGTTTCAAACTTGACCACGCGATTGATAGATGGGTGAGCTACGAATGCGTCCACATCAGTAAAGTGTACTTCAAACAATTTCCACGAAAAATTTCACTGATATACTTTTTAAAGAGCATCTAAAAAATAGTTGATTTTTGAATTTAAAAAAAATTCTTAGAGCGAATTTTGAGAAAATCGCAAAAAACTGAAAAAGTACATCAGTAAAGTGTACTTCAAACGATTTGAACCAAAAATTTCACTGATATACTTTTTAAAGAGCATCTAAAAAATAGTTGATTTTTGAATTTTAAACAAAATCGTTCGAGTGTATTTTGAGAAAATCGCAAAAAACTGAAAAAGTACATCAGTAAAGTGTACTTCAAACGATTTGAACGAAAAATTTCATTGATATACTTTTTAAAGAGCATCTAAAAAATAGTTGATTTTTGAATTTAAAAAAAATCCTTGAAGCGAATTTTGAGAAAATCGAAAAAAAAAAAAACTGAAAAAGTACATCAGTAAAGTACTAGTACTTTTTGGCCGATTTTGTTTAAAAACTTATTTACACGAGTTCCAAAGGAGTCTAACTTAAATATAAAATTTCAACCTCCTTTCTCTCTCTATATATTTCATATATAGGGTAAGAGAAAGTAAAAATACATATTTTAAGAACTCAATTTTCCATTTTTTTTTTTTTAACAAAAGTGGATTTAATTTCTGAATTTTTATCCAAGTTAGTGATGATCTCTATCAACTTCTATTATCCATCATCTCTCTATTCATTTAAATAAGCTTCTCTAATTAAAACAAAAAAAAAAACCGAAATACGTCATTTGAGATCTGCTATTAAGTTAATTACTTATCAAAAAAGCTCTAACAATTTAGGAAATAGGTTTCTTTTTGTGTAGGTGCTTATCAACCTTGGCAGCAGCTAGAATAATAAATAAATATTTAAATATAACCTTTTAGCTTTTAAGACTTGATGAGATGGAGAGAAAGGAGAAATAAGAGACAACAAAATATGTAGAATATTTCTTCTTTCTATAGATATAATAGCGGAGATCAATGAATTCGAATTTTGAAATTAAATTTCGTAACTTTATAGTGGACGAGAGAACAGGAAAATTACTAAATGAGGATGCTCAAAAAATTCCTGTAAATGGAAAATTTTCCATATACGAAGTTCTATATCATCTTAAGAAAAATTAAATTAAACCCAATTAATTATAACTAGTTGCACAGTCTGCCTACGGCGTGCCATCGCTTTTTCTTAATTAAGAGACGTATCAACTTTATATATTTAATGGTTAACAAAATATTCAAAATTTTTAAATACTAGTCCCGCCGAATTAAATTAATTATTTAACTGTCTATTAATAATTATTTTAATTCGCTAATGTCCATCTGTCTGTCTGTTACGTTCTATTTGGGCAACTTCCCGTTGAAATTTTTTATGCTTAAAGAGAACCTTCTAGGAATTACAGGAAAATTATTTTCATCCCGAAAATCCTATAACTTTTTGAGTTATTAATTCTTAAAGTTACGATTTCTCCCATAGGAAATGTATAGAAAAATATTTATGTATTCTTTCCATTTGTGTATTCTATGACTGAAAACAAATCCTCAAGCAGACATTGGATTGGAATAGTAATGATAATTTTTCTTTATAATTAAGAAAAGGCGAGGGGTACAGGGGGCTCCGCGTCTAGTAATTATATAATAGCGCATGGTCCATCTGTCTCTCTTTTTGACCAACTTCCCATTGGAATTTCGAAATACAATTTTGCATTCTTAGAGAGATTATTATGGAGAGAATTTAGGAAAAATACTCGGGTCACCGCATCACCAATAATACCATCAGGAGCAGGTTTAACATAGCGCCAATCACTGACAAGATGCGCGAATGGCGCCCCCACTGGTTTGAACATGTCGCAAGCCAAGATAATAGTGGTGAGGCGAGGAGTAGGGTGAGACGATATGGGGCTCCTCGGACGACAACGCAGCACCTAGGATGACTTCGGTTCATCGGGTCAAGAGAGATATGACCGAGCTTAGCCTGTCAGAGACAACAGAATTAGATAGGGTGAAGTGGAGAGGCAAAGTGAGGACCACCCACCCCGAACCACTGGATTAAGGCGAAGAAAGAAGTCGTGTGCTCATATTCTCAAATGAGAGATACTCAAAATATTCATGAAAATAGAGAATTTTCTCATAGGAAATCATTGAGTTCTATCTCATCTTAGGAAAAATTAAATTATAATCTATTAATCATAACTTGTTGCTCAGTCCGCCTCTAGCGGACCATTGCCTTTTCTTTAAGTGCCACAAATAAATATACTGAAATTAAAAATTATCCCTCACTTATCTTAAATTTTAAATTTAAATAAAAATTTATTTTATTGAATTCAATAATATTATTTTTTAGTGTTTAAGGTATTGATCAAAAGAAAAAAAAGAAATATAATTAGAGCCTATATAAAAAAATTTTATTATTTTTTATTTGAGAGACTTAATTATTTAATTATTATAATTAATTGGCTTTAATTTTTTATAAGTCGAGATAAAACCAACAATGTTTTGCTATGGGAAAATTGTGGATTTTCAGGAATTTTTTGAGCTTTTGAGAATATGTGGGTAATTTTCCGAGACTCTTAATAACCTTCTTTATTTGTTTCGAAATAAAATTTGTCAAATAGAGGGTGACAGACAGACGAACACTCCACTATTCTATATATAAATACGTAGTTAAATAATTAATTCAGGAGAAACGGAATATTTTGTTATCGATTTGGCCACTAAACATACAATATAAAAATATTTTTAACGTTATCATCAAAGCAATCGAAGATCTATTAATATTTCTATATATCCATTATAAATATCACAACTGGAGAGAATAAAAAAGAAAAAAAAGAGGAATAAAATGGAAAAAGAAAAAAAATGGGAATCGATATATCAGAGTGCAAATAATGAATTTCAATATTTCAATGGAAGGATTTAAATTAATTTTAATATTTCAACATTCATTTCATTGAATCGTTCGTTCAAATGTAAAAAGAGAATTTCGTTTTAAGTGACATTCATAAAGTGACGAGAATTAAAATTTGATGATTAAAATTAATTTTTTGAAGCTAGGTTTTAATATTTTTTTATATGCTAAATTGGATTTAGATTGAAGTTGAGCTTTTTGTTTCATGATTTGAGGCAGCGTTTCCCAACCTGGGTTCCTTGGAACCTTAAAACGCACTTAAGAGTTACTCAAACAGATGAGATCTCAAAATTCATAATTTATGTTCCAAAAAACATTTGTATGATTTTGGGGTTCTTTTGATTACGTAACTCTTAAGAATGTATAGATGGATAATTATGGGCAGGAACAGCCAATAAAAAGACTCTGTATGCAGGTTCCAATCACAGGAGACGTTTCGGTTCTTTTTATTTAAGAACAATCTTCAGTCCTCACTAGAAATATATATAAATATATATAATTAACATTGTAAATATACAACAATCAATTATAATAAATTATTAAAACGGTAAAAAATTTGTAAAATATAACAAAAATTACGATTTGAAAAGTATACAGAGATAGACAGTGGGATAGACATTTGGTATATCCAATGTTGTTTCGTCATCAAAAATATTACAGACGTATATACCTAGTTTTTTTTTATAATTGATTGTTGTATATTTATAATGCTAATGTTATATGTTTATTCCTAGTAAGGAGTGAAGATGGTTTTTAAATAAAAAAAAAACAAAAAAAAACAAACAGTAACGTCCCCGGTGATTGGAACCTGCATACATGGTCTTTTTATTGGCTGCTCTTGCCTATAATTAGCCATCTATACTCTCATAGGCACTACTCCGAACAGATCTTAAGAATGTATGTTTATCCCTTCTGGTGTATCGTGCAGGTGGATGCGTACCAATCCCCATAGCCCCGATCTCTTAAAGAAAAAAACAAAAAGAAAATTTAATTATATAACAATTTTTATTATTTTTCATTTATGAGAATTAAATATTTAGCCATTATAATTAATTGGCTTTGATTTTTCATAAAGCGAAGCAGAATTCAATAATTTTCAATGGGGAAATTCTGTATTTTCAGGTATTTTTTTGAGCCTCCTTATATGGTAATGGTATGGGACGACGAAACGCCCTCCTACCCCCGATCCCATCATTGGCATTGGGGGTTTATGTAAAAATTAAAATGAGAGTTAAATAAATATTTTTTCGTTTTGTTAAATGTTTGTTCCGAAAATATTATAACAGGAAAGGAAGAATTTAAATTTTAGAAAGATCTCGTAAGTCAAATAAAACTATTTTTTTTTTAATATAAAAAAAAAAAAACATTAATCTGAAATGTAAATCAATGCATTATCTATTTATATAATTTGCTAATGTCCATCCGTCTGTCTGTCCGTCTATCTGTCAAGCTCTATTTCGAAACCAAATTTTATATGCTTAAAGAGGACCATCTAGGGATTACAGGAAAATTATTTTCATCCCGAAATTCCTATAGCTTTTGAGTTATTAATTGTTGAAGTTACTATTTCTCCCATAGGAAATGTATAAGGAATATTTGCAATTATGCAGTCTATGAATGTAAGCAGGCAAGGATTGGGATAGTGCTGCTAAAATGCGAAACCCGCGAGAGTCGCGACTAGTAATAAATAAATCTATTTTTAAAATAAGATAAAAAAAATAAATTTTCCATTTTGCTTTGATTTTTTTTTGATGTCTCTTTCCTAACAACTTCTTTTAAAATCGAATTTTTTTCTGGTTGTCTAAGTTTGTAGAGGCAAAAGAGTAAAGAGAACCGAGAGAGAAGAAGTTTCTTTAAAAGAGATTAGAGAGGGTAAATGGCAAAGAGGTTGGGGTGGCACAATCGAGATGGTTAGTGAAGGAAAGAGTTCAAAAAAAAATGGGGGAGTCACGTGGGTCGTAGTGACACTTATTAAAACACGAGGCGCCATCATTAATCAGTAGAAAAGATGGCTGACAGCTCGCGGCCAACGTGGAGTTACCACATAAAAAGTGGGGTGGGGCAAAAAAAAGCAGTTTTCAAGTCAATTGGTGGGTTTAAGAAACTCACACAATTTTATTAAAGCCAGCCAGTTACGATCTTTCTTTTTTTTTTTAATATATAAAAAAAATACTCCGTTTAACTTAGATTATAAATTTAAAATAAATGTATAGATTATAAAAAAATAACTATAAAACTTTCTCTTTCTATCAAACAAAACGAAATGTTTCATTCGAAAAAGAGTAAAAATAAATGAAATAGAAAAGTGATAACGAATGCTATTGAAATTTTTTTTTTATAACCTTTAAAAGAATATCTATATGTATAATTCGCTAATGTCCGTCTGTCTGTGTGTCTGTCACGGTCTATTTAGGCAACTTCCCGTTGGAATTTTCAAATGAACTTTTATATGCATAAAGAGGACCTTCTCGGGATTACAGGAAAATTATTTTCATTCCGAAATTCCTATAACTTTTTGAGTAAATAATTCTTAAAGTTACGATTTTTTCCCATAGGAAATGTATAGAGAAATTTATGTATTCTTTTCATTTGGGTATTCCATGAATCCTCAAGCAGGCACTGGATTGGAATGAAAATAATAATTTTTTTCATAATTTTCCATTTTTATTCTTTGTCATTTCATAATTATTTGAGGTTAAAGATAGCCAAAAGATGTGGGTTCAGATCCCGGAAGGAAATTTTTATATGCTCATAGATTAAGGATTAAGTTACAATTTCCCTCATAGTAAATCTATGATGAAAAATTTCTGTATTCCCAAAATTTTATGGGCCATAAATTTTCATTTGAGAAGTCTCAAAATTTTCTAATTGAAAAGCATTTCTTTCCTTTAAAAAAAATCAAAGCCAATCAATTGTAATCATCAGATAATTAAACCTCTTAAACGAAAAATTATAAAAAATGTTATAATTA
>JAKCPI010003142.1:0-134670 GCA_023213315.1 Euborellia annulipes
ATAAAAATAACAATATTATCTTTTCTTTCATAGATCTAACAAAATTATTTTTCCTTACAACATAATTTCTCAATGAACTTTAAAATATCATTTTCATTTATTATCAAAGATTTGTTGGAATTATAAATATTTTTCTCATTTAAATATTTGTTAATAAATAGTTTTAAGAGAATAACTAAATAATATTTTCATTCACTTTTTTTTTTTTAAACACACACTTTTCTCATTCAATCTCACACTCACACATACATTCACATAGTCTTTTCGGCAACTTAGGCCATTAAAGACTTTTGACGATAACCGTTATTTGAATATATATAAATGTATTTTGGGGTACAGCCATTTGGTATCTAAATAAAATCATCGGACTACCTGGGGTCCGAACCCGCGACCCTGGGTATACAAGGCAGGCGTGCTACCAACTACACCAAGCCCGAGGGCTTCATTCTCTTTCAAAGTTAAACACTAACTGGCCTTCTACACCAAGGGTCACGGGTTCGAATATATACGCGGGCGTATTTATAAAAAAATATTTAAACATCAAATCAACTACACTCTTGCCCTAGAACTTATCAAATTTTTGGTCTCAATTACATTTACATGAAAAGACCGCTAGTTAATCCTCATTTAAATTTCTCTCTGTAGAATTGACTTTGCTTGTCAGTTTATACATCATTAAAAATTATTTATTAAATTAGTATTTCTAATTTTTTTAAATTACTTTAATTAATGTTTGCTTCATTCTTTTATTTTAATTTTTTTTTTTTTTCTATTATTTTTTTAAAAGAAACATGATTTAAATATATAATAAAAACAGGATTATAAGAATAGACGTAGTTTCCTAACTAGCTAAAAGGTGTTTTTTTGCCAATGACAGATTCCTCTCTGCCCCACCGTAAGCATCACTGACCTACCGTCAATGAGCCGCCATTGCCCGTCTCTCTCTCTCTCTCTCTCCCCCCCCCCCCCCCCCCTCTCCCTTGTCATTATTTCCTCTCGCTCTGCTGCACATTCAAACTTTGCAAAAACTGTTTGATCATTTTAAATTAAATGAATTTATTTATACATCATCTCTCTCATTATTTTTTTTATAAACTTGATTATGACAAAACTAGGATCTTAGGTTTTATTTGAATACTGCGGTAAATATTTAGAGAAAATAGAATAGTCCCGTCGATATAACTTTTTACAGGGAAAATATTCCGAAGTTAATGAAAGTTTTACAGGTTATTTGGGGGGTATCCTAGGATGTATATCCTAAGTTTTAAACCTCGAGGAGTCTGTGGGTGGGAGAGAATGGGAAAAAACCTAAAAAATTTGAATTTTTTGCAGTTTTTCGCTTATATCTCGTAAACTAAGAATATTTTGTGCACTATAGCGCCATACAAAGTTGTAAAGAATTATATTTGCTAAAATTTTGTACATAAAACGAATTTGTAGACGAAATATTAACCAAGATATGCCTGGTCAAAGACAAAATTTTAACAAATTTTATTTTTTATTGGAAAAAAATAACGCACAGAGAGCTCTTCCCTTATACATAAATGCCATTATCAATATTGTTCAAATATCTTATGTATGCCACAACAAAATCTATGTGTGCTTTCTGACAATCTTTGGTCCCGAGGAAGGACGCGATTGGCGTCCAAAACGTCGACCGAAAGAAACTAAATAGTTTTTTTATTCTCCTTGGCTGCAAATCCATTTCCTTAAGATTTATTTTTTATTTTTTCTAACTTTAACCGGCCGTATCTCGGTTAAAATTGCGTCTACAAATTCGTTTTATATACCAAATTTTAGCATATTTAATGCTTTACAAATATTTTTAGTAGTATGGTGGACAAAATATGCTTAGTTTACGAGATAGAAGCTAAATTTATAGGTTTGAAAAATTAAATTATTTTTTTTTTTTTTTCAAATTTATTTCGAATGCAATTGAACAAAATCTGGTGCGAATGTCGCACCAGATTTTTTTTGTGACGAGATATATTTAGTTTCCAACGGTACGGTACATTTGATTTCACGATGTAAAATTTATAAACATGGAAAAATATTTATATTTTGTTACCATGGCAATCATTTCTCTTATTTTTCCTATGAAATACAAGAGTCAAGTGGTCTTCATAAAATTTCAATGCCAAAATGAGCAATATACATTTCAAAGAACATCTAAAAAATAATTGATTTATGAATTTTAAACAAAATCGTTGAGCAAACTTTGAGAAAATCGAAAAAAAAAAAAAAAAAAAAAAAAAAAAAACTGAAAAATTACATCAGTAAAATACTAGTAGTCTTTGGTTGATTTTGATTAAAAGGTTATTTTCACGCCCTAGAGTGGTGCCTAACTTAAATATAAAATTTCAACCTTCTAGCTCAATTCCTTCATGCTTAAAATTGAACACAGACACACAGACAGACCATGTCGCGAAAACCATTTTTTTTTTTTCAGGGGGCCTCAAAACGTGTATATCCATCAAAATCTCGACATGAATCTCATACTTGCTCTCTCTATACATTAACATATATAGAGGTAAGAGAAAGTAACAAATAAATGGAAAAATTAATATTACATACGAAATTATTTTATTTATTTATTGGTTTTGAGGATTTTGTTAGTTAAGGGGTGAAGTTAGTAGATATATTCACAAAATTTTTTAAATGGCATGTGTATTTTTTTCAACTCTAAATATTGTTAGATTAGAGTAAAATGTATTTATTTTATTATTTTCTAAATGGGTACTATTATTTTGATCATTTTTTTTTATCGATAGAAACAAAACAAAGAAAGGCCTCTCGTTCAGTCGAGTTAAAAACAGTCCAGGCAACGCAAGCAGTTCTCCTTTGTGTGTGTGTGTGTGTTGTGTATTTATTTAAAAGTGATAATTAAGTTTATAACTCACCCCGCCTTCGCCTACCATCACAGCAAACTGCCCCTTAAACATCTTATTAAAGGTATTTTTATTTATTCATTTTTCTTATTGAAAAAAAATGATAATACGAATATTTTTTTTACATAAACGAATTTTTAGAATATTAATTAATTATTTTGTATAAATAAATGTAAATTTATCGCTACCTAGTAGTAGCCGGGAATTATTTTAAACAAAAATTCCATTTTTAATTATTTTTCTTATGAAAGTAAATTTAAAATTTAAACTTTTTTCATCTTCTTTTTTTACTTTCTCTTACCCTATATTTTTTGTCGTGATGCGGGGTCGGCACGCCTAACTCTCTTTCTCTACTTTATTTAGACATTTTTTTTTTTATTTCAATTCAAAGAGTTAGAAGGTTGAAATTTTATATTCAAGTTAGGCACCCCCCTGGGACGTTACATGAAGCTTTTGAACAAAATCGACCAAAGAGTACTAGTACTTTACTGATGCGCTTTTTCCGTTTTTTCGATTATCTCAAAATTCGCTCCGATTTTTTTTTTAATTCAAAAATCAATTATTTTTTTAGATTCTCTTTAAAATGTATATTCGAGAAAATTAGGAGAAATGGTTGCCATGGTAACAAAATATAAATATTTTCACATATAAATTTTACATCTTGAAAATCGAATGTACCCTACTGTCGGAAAATAAATATATACATGACACAAAAAATCTGGTGTGATAAACACAGTACACAACTTTCGATTATCGAAGGTAAGAGAAAATTGTGTGCTGTGCGCCAGTCATACCAGATTTTTTATTTTCTTTTTAAATGATTGACTAATCAGTTTAAATTATCCTATCACTCGTAAACTGTTTATTAATATTAATTAATCATACAAGACCCTTTTCTATAGATGTATAAATATCAAAATTATTATTTAAAAAAATTGATAATACTCGGTAAATGGATTTTTTTTTACTGATCCAGATCCAGATAATTAATACGATGCCACTACTCTCCCCACTCTCACCTTAACCCAGAGCCTAAACGAGTTTGTTGCATTTCCGTTGATGAAATCCCTTTTAGATTTTCTTCATCTGAGCCCTATCAAATCAAATCCCTTACGTGCATTTAATTTAAATACAATAAAGATAGCATCTGTGAATGAGTTCGGGTCAGGTCACATAAAAAACACACACACCCAAACAACATACACATACTGTATATACACAATAACTCGGGAGTTCACATTGCATTGCAATATTACTAGTCTCTTTATTATAAAAAGAATAATCATTTGATTTTGTAATCATGTTATTATGGTATAGTATTATTATACCTAGCTTTTCTCCCTCTTCTTGATCTTGATCTTCAATTATTAAGAAACTTTTTTTTATTATTAAGCCTAATTAATTTTAAAAAATCTGGTGTGACTGGCGCACAGCACACAACTTTCTCTTACCTTCGGTAATCGAAAGTTGTGTTCTTTACCTTCGGTAATCGAAAGTTGTGTTCTGTGCTTGTCACACCAGATTTTTTGTGTCGACATATATTTAGTTCCCGACAGTACGGAACATTTGAATTCAGATGTAAAATTTATAAGTATGGGAAAATATTTATATTTTGTTACCATGGCAACCATTTCTCCTATCTTTTCTATGGAGTACAAGAGTAAAGTGGTCTTCAGAAGATTTCAATCGCAAAATGAGAATATACATTTTAAAGAGCATCTAAAAAATAATTGATTTTTGAATTTAAAAAAAAATCGTTGGAGCAAATTTTGAGAAAATCGAAAAAAACTGAAAAAGTACATCAGTAAAGTACTAGTAATCTTTGGCCGATTTTGATTAAAAGCTTATTTTTCCGGTCCCGGGGGGTGTTTAAGTTAAATATAGAATTTCAACCTCGTAGCTCAATTCCTTCATGCTTAAAATTGAACACACACCCACACACCCACCCACCCACCCACACACACACACACACACACACACACACACAGACAGACCATGTCGCGAAAACCACTTTTTTGGATTCAGGGGACCTCAAAACGTGAAGATCCATCAAAATCTCGACATCAAATTTTTGACATGAATCCAATACTTTCTCTCTATATATATATTACATATATACATAGGTAAGAGAAAGTAAAAATTACTTGGACAAATAAATATTTTAATTTACAATCAACCCTTCTGTAATGTATTTATTTAAAAAAAAATGACAATTATACGTAAGTTTTTTTTTTTAATGAAATCATAGAGCTTCCTCTTACCTATATATGTAAGATATAGAAAGTATAGCGATCATTTCAAAAATTCGATGTTGAGATTTTGATGGATATACAAGTTTTGAGGTCCCCTGAGTCCAAAAAAGTGGGTCCCGCAAATTGGTCTGTCTGTGTCTCTGTGTAACGATTTTAAGCTTAAAGGAATTGAGCTTCTAGATTGAAATTTTATATTCATCCTACTGGACACTCAAAATAAGCTTTGGGACAAAATCTGCCAAAACTTACTCGAACTTTACTGAAGTACTTTTTCAGTTTTTTTTTTTCGAATTTCTCAAAATCGGTTCTTATGATTTTGATTCAAATTCAAAAAATCAATTATGTTTTATATGCTATTTAAAAAGTATCATATATCAGTAGAATTTTTCGTTAAGGTGCGCGTCTCGGGGTGTTAACTTTGGGACTTTCCAGCTGCCACAATTTTGAAGCTATCGACCTCAAATTTTTTTTAAATTAAAGCTATTTAAAATATCTACAACTTATAGAAGCCCTTTTTTTGATTTTCGAAAAAAAAAATTTTTTTTTTAGATTAATCGCATTAAATAAAAGATATTTTAAAAAAAGGAGCTCTATAAGTTGTAGATAATTAAATTAGTAATCATTGTGTTAAAAAATAATTAATTTTTTGCCTTTAATTAATTAGCTGGAAAGTCTAGAATTAAATGCAACAAGTTACGTGTTTTCCTATGGGGGAACACTAACGCCATCTGGTGCCGCCTCGAGTCAATCGTGCTTTAACGGTTTTTCGAGACGCGCACCTTAAAATTGAAGTACTCTTTATTGATATACTTTTTAATTTTTTTCGATTTTCTCAAAATTTGCTTTAAATTCTAAATCAATTTTTTTATTTTTTTCGATTTTCTCAAAATTTGCTTTAAATTCTAAATCAATTATTTTTTAGATCCTCTTTAAAATGTATATTCTCATTTTGCGCTGAAAATTGTTTATAGTTCACTTTACTGATGTAATATTCCGATTTTTCAAATTCATTTTCCGGCTCGTCCTTCCATAAAGCCAATTAAATGAAATTTTGTATTTATTTAGGATTTTCTATTGTGTATAAAATACACATAAAAAAACTAGTTTATTTCAAACTGTCAACATTTAAAGCGCAAGTTTGGAACTAAGGCACTATGGGAAACTAAATATATCTCGATACAAAAATCTAGTGTGCTGTGCCACCAGTCACGCCAGATTATTTTTATTTATTATCAACGTTTTGGGTTGCTCATCGCATTTTCAATAAACATTTTCAAATTTCGTTCTAACCATATTATTAGAATATTTTTAACAAAATTTAATTATAGTAGTTACATAAATTATCTTCAATTTATACTTCAGATTAAAACCATTTATACATAATATTATTAACACCTTTGAAGATTTCTTCTTTTAAATACTCATTTTCTATCTTCAAATATCTTTTCTCTTATTTTTTGTTTCATTTTGAATTGAATTGAAAAGGTCATTTAAAGAAAGCCTAAAGCAAAGTATGCATTAGGGTGACTGCTTAATATATTTCATATATAAGCAGTTCAGAGTAAAACGCCCATATTTCATACAACATGACATTTTTTTTTTACATATTTCATTACATCAAATGACCTTTCGGTGTGTTTATACTTTTCTTTACCAAAGAGCTTTCTCCTTAATAAGTAAAACAAAAAAGCATTTATTAATCTATTTTTGATCAAATTAAATAGCTACATATTTTTTTTTTTTTTTTTTTTTTTTTTTTTGAATGATTGATCTGGTTCGATGGCATTGTAATCGATTCTCTTTTTCTGACATTGCGAATGTCAGTCAATTTACTTGTCATGTCACAACTGGGCGCAGTTTATTGTCCCTGCCCAGTACAATTACTCCATCCTATTTAAACCAAAAATAGTCACGGACAATCGGGCCACAAATTTACATCCAATTTCTATAAAAATTTCACTAACAATCAAGATATTAGGAAACTATTTTAAGATCTACTTTTTAGTAGGTCTAGTTATTTATTTTTTTATTAATATTAATTTTCCATTAAATGATTAAGAATATCACATTTCGTTTAAAAAGAAGAAATTTGATGCTTGAGTGATAATTAACAGAAACAGGAGAATGTAGGCAGTCAGCTTGGAATAAAAAACCTTTTTTAAATGTCGTCGACGTTTCGGGAACGCATCGCTCCCATCTTCAGGATGATAAATTGTTAATGTTGCTTAGATTGATACATGTCAGTTCATACAAAAATATAACTAATTTGCATATAGACTATCATTAGATATATATGAAATTTGCAGTAGGTTCCTGGGCTGTGTTAATTTTTGTGTTAGATAGAAAGAGTGCCTTCCAATCTTGGACAGTGTTGATGATTCGGGCCCATTTAACACGAAAATACAGCCCAGGCATCTACTTCAATTCTCATATAAATCCAATATTAATATTAACAATTTATCGTACTGAAGATGGGAAACGCCGACGATATTTAAAAAAGGTTTTTTTATTCCATGGTGGCTATTATATTCACCTGCTCCTGTTACTCTTTTGGTTTAAATTCCACCAGTCCACTAAAAGTTTCGTCCAAATTTTTTTTTAATATTTAACTTTACCAAAAGTTGACTCCTTCAGTTACTTTTATTCTCAATTGTTTAACTGATTGAGTCCTGAACCCACAAATTCTTTGAGGCTGTCCCCACAAATTCTTTGGTCTTCAGTTGAAGTTCTTTTTCAATTTCTCTTCCCCATTCTCATAGGCGCCGGAACTGGGGGGGCACGGGTACATTGCCCCCCCTGGCATCCTACAGGGGGGGGCAGGGGGGGCAAAATTTCTTCTTTTATTTCATTTAGTTTTAAAAATGATATATTTTAAAATTTTTTTTATTTAAGGTTGTTCGGATAGTACATCGTAAGTCATAATAGAATCTAAATTTTTTTTTAAATAAAATTAAAAATTTGAATGCCAAAATTCCTTATTATAATTTAGTCGTGACCTATCATAGTTTATAATTGGATTAAGTTAATAATTTAATTACCAAAAATAATAAATGAATGACTTTTGATTTGAGCAGTTTTTCACGTAATATAGAACTGGCAACATTGCATTCATCAACTATCTATTTTAAATCTTAAACGCCTTAAATTTTATTTAATTTAATATATTACAATGTTTAATGCAAATCAGTTTAAACACAATGGACGATTTGCGAGAAAAAATATTGTAAAATTGAAAAAAAAAATGTATCTGACATAGAGATAAGACACTTATGCTATGCGACGTTGCCAGGCTGGTCTGACTCTCGAGAATTCATTATTTTTAAATATTAGCGACTGTCATTTTGGAGAATTTTTTGACTTTCTTGTTAAAATATCTTTAAAAGCGGTCGGCAGAAACTTTTGGTTTTATTTTTAACGTATTCCTCGGAAGTGAATTAATAAAATGTAAGTTTTTTTGTTTTTGTATCATTTGCACAGATGCCTATATAATTCGATATGTGTGCGTTTCGTCGTTATTCCCCATAGGCTACATGTTAAATTTCAATTTTTTAAAAATTAATTACACGATAACCCTGTGTCAGATCTGCTTCAAAATTTTATTTTATACGTATTTGATAGTGATTAATAACATATTAAAAAATTAGCTTTTAATCTACCAAAGTGCTTTAATGTCCGAACAACCTTAAATTTAAAAAAAATTAAAAAAGTAAGAAATTTTTTTTATTTTATATAGACCAGTGGTTCCCAACCTTTTTTGACCCATCGCCCCTTTCTGGAGGTTGACTAACACCTATCGCCCCCCTTTACATTTTCATTGTATGCCTAATTTTAATTTGAAGTAAAGTGTAAATAATAAAGCAGTTTTATTATTTTAAACAATTTTATTACCGTAGGTCTATATACAGGGCCGCAGACAGACTTGACGGGCCCCGGGGCTACTTAACAATACGGCCCCCACCCCAAAAAAAAACCTAAAGTTTTCTTTTTTTAGTATGTAAAAGGCTATTGTGGCCTTCACATGCCAACACTTTTCTACACAGTTTTTGAAAAACGTTTGAAATAGTTATAGGTATATGCATAGTAGGGTCCGACCGAAACAAGATTTTCAGCCGAAACCGAAACCGAATATTCGGCTCAACCTTAGTTTCGGCCGAAGCCGAAACTTGTATTTCCTATAAAAATTTTTTTTCATTTTACCTTTTTTTTTTTTTTTTGAATTTTTTTTCCCTCCCGTGAAAATCATTTTACTTTTTTTTTTAGGGAGACTAAATTTTTTTCTCCCTCAAGTGCAAATTATTTGACCTTTTTTTTTTTTGCATGCGAGTCTCATCCCATTTTTTCAGACTCTGGTTTCGGCCGGCCGAAAGGTTCGGCCACATTTTGGCCGAAACCGAAACTACGGCCGAAACCATGATTTTTGGCCGAAACTGGCCGAAACCGTAACCGAAACCGAATATTCGGTCGGTTCCTAATGCATAGCTTACAATATTTATTTAAATAAAGTTATATAAATTTTTTCAAAATGTCCTAAACAAAGAGTTACAAAGTTTTAATTAATCGAGGCCAAAGTCGGACAGAGAATTTTCGGGGGAATCTGGGGGTGTGGAAAATTTTTTGAAAATTACCCACTGAAATCTACGTTTTTAGCTATCCTGAGTAGTGAAAAAGATCAAACTTGATTTGAGCTTAAAGGGCCCGGGCCCCCTGAGGAAAAAAAAATTCAAGAAAATGATTTTTTTTAATTGAAATTTAAGATTTGAGCTAAAAGTGACGTTTCAATTCTAGATTGGAATTATCTTCAGACTATTTTATTTTTATGGTATTATTTTGTCCTCTTCTATCCTGACCTTCCTGTAAATAGGAGATTTTTCTCTTTGATTTTTATATTTTTAAATTTTAGTAAACTAATAATTTTTCTCCCTTCGAATACTCATCGCCCCCCAATCGCCCCCCGCGTATTTATCGCCCCCCTGAAAACCCAAATCGCCCCCTTGGGGGCGATCGCCCCCAGGTTGGGAACCACTGATATAGACCTATTGTATTTCTAAATTCTAAATACATTTTATATGGAATTAAAATAATAAAATTTAGATAACATGAAAACTTGAGACTTTATGCCTTGGAAAAAAAAAAATTAAAATAAAGAAAATTAAAAATATTTATTTCCTTCAAATAGTAAATAACAAATCTACTATATAGCCTAAAAAAAATTTTGATTAAATAATTTGCATATTGTTAAACTATATATTTGTAAAAGTTAAATATAAAGGACTACAGACTATTTAGTGTAGTTGATTAACAGTTATAAGAAGAAAAAAATGAAACGTCGATTTATTGATGATTATTTTAAAAAAGAAACAGGTAAGAATGGCCGTAGGCCTACTCTTAAAAACTTATTTTTCTTCGCCAAAAATATACGTACGCTAAAAATTTAATAAAAAAATGAAAATTTCTTATTATATCTGGTTCTTTCGTAGGCTCTTTAGAAAAAGGAAGCATTAGCACGGGTAGTCCTTTGCACCATGAGCATCGCCCTAGTACCAGCAGTAACATTTCTTCCACAAACACCATAGGTATTAATATAATAATTTCAAAAAATGAGTCATTATGCTTGTTTATTGTTTTGTTGCCTTGCTCAGAGATCGGAAATTCAATTAAATAATTTATTCATTTATTTAACAGAAAACATCGCCGATGATCCATCTGCTCCTGTAAAGAGTGTTTCTTTTGCTTTTACTAAAAACACACACGAAAAGATATGCTCTTTAAACGAACCGTATCAACCTTTGGATATTCCTCCATGGACCCAATCTGGACGTAATCATAATTTTCAGAATGAGTGGTTCACAACATACCCTTGGCTTCATTTTGACTCAATGACTAAAAGTATTTTTTGTTTCATATGTGTCCAAGCGCTAGGAAAAAAATTAGTAAAATGTGAAAAAATCATGAAACAAACTTAGTGATTGATGGGTATAAAAACTGGAAAAAAATTATCATAAAATTAAAAAGTCACGAAAAATCTGCTTTTCACAAAGAATCATTTATAAAATTAGAAGCACTGAAGAAAAATACTCCAATTATTTCCTTATTATCTGAACAAACATTATCTGTTCAAATACAAAATCAAATCGCTCTAAAAACAATAATAACCTCAGCATTATATTTAGCTCGTCAGGGAATTGCATTTAGAGCACATGATATTAATGAAGGAAATTTCATTCAATTATTACGTCTCAGGGAAAATGACATTCCAGAATTAAAATTATTTTTAAAACACAAAAAATCATATAATTCTTCAGATATTCAGAATGAAATATTGAGAATTATTTCCCATGATATTTTGCGTAAAATTATTAAAATAATAAAAAAAGAGGAGAATATTCTCTCATTGTTGATGAAACCAATGATGTACAGGGAAAAGAACAAGTTTCTATATCGATCAGATCTGTAGATGAAGATACTCTTGAAATTGATGAGTTTTTTCTTGGTCTCTATGACACTCACTCTATGACTGGGGAATCATTGTATAATATTATAAAAGACATGCTTATTCGTTTTGATTTAAGTATGGATCTCTTGCGAGGACAATGCTATGACGGAGGATCAAATATGACCGGAATAAAAAACGGTGTCAAATCAAGAGTGTTGGCAGATCAACCAATGGCTTTATTTATTCATTGTTCAGCTCATTCTCTAAATTTGGCTGTGCAGGATTCTTCAAAAAGAATTCCTTTAATACGTGATTGCCTTCAATGGGTAAACGACATAGGAGTTATTGTCAAAGAATCACCAAAACGATCACATAATTTTCATGAGATTGCTAAGGCTCATGGAATAGAGAAAACTGGCCCTCGGCCATTATGCCCAACCCGTTGGACCATCAGACATACTTCATTGTCAGGGGTTATCAATACTTACCCTGCTGTTTTGGACTTTCTATTTTCATTAGCATCTTGTAATGATGATATAGGGTCCAAAGCCAGGGGACTTTATGATCAATTATCAAAGGGTTCTATATACTTTGGAATTAGACTTAGTTATCTAATGTTTTCTTTAACTGATCAATTGAGCAATGTTCTTCAAAGTGAAACGCAAACTGTAGCTGGGGCAAAGGAAGCTGTTGAGTTAGTTTTAGAATCTTTAAAAAAAAAACGCTCAGAACAATTTTTTAATGAAATGTGGAAGGATGTAAAGAAAAAAATAAAAGAAATGAATCTTGAGGAGCCCTCGTTACCGAGAAAGCGAGAGATTCCTAAAAAATTTCTATATAAACCTAACGAGTCTGAACACAAGTTCACGTCAATAGAAGAATATTTTAGAAAAACTTTCTATGAAGTTATTGATGGGATAATCAACGAGATTGAATTAAGATTCTCCCAACCGGGGTTTTTAAAATATCTACAAATCGAAAAAATTGTTATTTTAGAAACCCGTTTTTGGGACCAATCTGTTATAGATATTTTAAAAGAATATGAGTTTGTAGAAGAAAAGGTCAAAAGAGAATTTGATTTCTTTAGGGAATTAATTCCTCAAGCTAAATGCTTGAATGATTTTGTAATAAAATACAAAAATCTTAATCAAGAATCAAAAAAATTATTTCCTAACCTGAGAAATATTCTAAAACTACTTTTAGTGATCCCGGCCACATCAGCAACCGCTGAGCGCTCATTTTCTATGTTAAGAAGAATAAAAACATATCTTCGCTCAACAATGACGCAAGAACGATTAAATCATGTATGCATAATAAATACATATCCAGAAATCGTAGATGAAATAGATATCCAAAATATCATGGCTACATTTATAAATAGTAATGACTTTAGAATTCAACATTTTGGCAAAATTAAAAAATAATTTCCATGATTTATAAATAATATTATTATTGATATATATATATATTTATATAAATAAAAATTGTATTCAAGCAAATGTTTCTTTTTAATTATTATTACTCTTATTAAACCTTTTTTTTATATTCTTTCCCTTTCAATCACATCACTTTTTTTTTTTTTTTTTTTAACATTCACACTTTTTTCTCATTCACACTCACATGCACCCACACATTCATACAGTCTTTTCGGCTTAGGCCATTTAAGACTTTGACGATAACAGTTATGAATATATATTATTTGGGGTCCAGGCATTCTTATTTAAGCCATTTGGTATCCAAATGCCTTAAATAAAATCATCGGACTGCCTGGGGTCCGAACCCGCGACGTTCGGTATACGAGGTTAGCACTCTAACCCCTACACCAAGCCCCGAGGGCAATCATATCATCTCCATATAGGAAGAGGTTGCCCCCCCTGATTCAAATTCGTTCCGGCGCCCCTGCCCATTCTAACCAAGAGCAGAATATTATTCAGTTGAAAGGAATTTTTTACGAGCTAGTAGAATCATAAATATTATAATATTTATTACTATTTAATATTAAAAATATTTCAACTTATATACATACCTATAGTAGATACATAGTTTTTTCTAACATATTATGCCATAAAATATTTAAACATGACATGCGTTACTGTCTAAGTACTTTATTGTCTTTAATAGAAAATAGTTCTCAGATAAAAAATTTGCTAATAATTTATCAATATTTATAAAAAAAAAAAAAAATTAATCGTAATTTAAAAATTCAATTTGTTGGAGAATTGGTTACTTGTCAAACTGGAGGGGTTGGACATGTAACCACTTCTGCATCAAATTGAACGAATTTTGGTCGAGTTTCAAATTAAATCATATGTAATTTAAATAATCTAAAATCACCTTACAATCATAGTAAGAAAAAAATGTCAATAAATTTAATAGGATTAGAATTATAAAGCCTGGAATGTGTTATTAAATGTATTATATTAATAATATATCATACTAATTAATAAAATGTTCTCGTTTTTCATTAATTAGCTGACTGATTTTGCCATTGGATTCAAATAAATTTCTCCCAATTTAAGCCTCCGCCTTAAGCACTATGTATCTATATTTATACATCTAGGTTGGTTGGTTTTAACAAAATGGCGGCATTTAATGGGGAATAATTGCATTTGTTGTCCGGTGGGAACGCAAGGAATTCAAGACGAGTGCCATCGAATTTGCTCATCGACTGAGTTTTGCTTTTATTTCTCTTGGGGATAAAAAAAAAAAAAAAAACTTCTAGAAATGTGTCATTTTCCAATCGGGCATTGAAGTTGTCTTAAAATCTTTTTAAATGAAGTCACTAATAAATTTAAAAAACTTTGAGTTTTTCAAATCTGTATGATGTATCAGTCGAAAAAATCAGCCGAAAATAACTCTGAAAGCTAATTCAATCGTCTGGAAACGTTTCGGTTCATTCTAAAACATACTTAGATATTTAAAGTTGTTACGACAATAAATATTAAATTTTTTACTTTCTCTTACCTATATGTATATTTTAATATTCATATTGGATTCATGTCGAAAATTCAATGATGGATATAGGCGTTTTGAGGTCCCCTGAATCCAAAAAAGTGATTTTCGCAACATGGTCTGTCTCCAAATTAGGAGGTTGAAATTTTATAAGTTAGATAACTCCCCTGGGACGTGACACGAAGCTTTTGAACAAAATCAGCCAAAGAGTAGACCAGTACTTTACTGATGTACTTTTTCAGTTATTTTAGATTTTCTCAAAATTCGCTTCAACGATTACGATTAGAATTCAAAAATCAATTATTTTGTACATGCTCTTTAAAATGTATATTCTCATTTTGCCATTGAAATCTTTTGAAACACATCTTGTACTTCATAGGAAAGATAAGAGAAATGATTGCCAGTGTAACAAAATATAAATAACTTTCCCATGTTTATCAATTTAACATCTTGAATTCAAATGTTCTGTCGGAACCTAGATATATTTCGACACAAAAAATCTGGTGTGTCATGCACGGAATACACCTTTCTCTTAGCTTTGCTAAGAGAAAGTTGTGTGCTGTACGACCCTTCACACCAGATTTTTTTATTAAGAGTGTCTTTAGGGTTTTGATGTGGAGATGAGCCAACTAAAAAATTTTTTATGGGCTTGAGAATTAATGGTTCTTTTTTTGTAATTATTATTTTTTTTTTTTGTCCTTTTTGTGTTATTGTTTTTATTAAAATTTCATCTTATTTTTAACGATCAACTGCTAGAGATAATCATACAAAATTTGAAATTGGATATGATATATTTTGATTAATTACCGAAAATGGTCCAGTTTTTTTTTTTTTACTATATTTTCACTAGTGTCTTTATGTAGCCTATTTGGACAAGTTTTCTCATTCTTTTATTTAATATCTTGCTAGGTGATACAAAAAGAAAGTATAACTTCATTGCAATTTCGTTGGTTAAATCCTAGACATATCATTTTATTTTTTATTTAGGAAATTATAATTAATTTAATTTCAGTATTTTGACAAATTTCTCATGCTTATAGACCCATTGAATTATTATTTGGAATATTAATAACAATTTGAAATCTTTTTTCTATTGTATCATTTTAACTATGAGAGTTGAAAATTTCGATCTACCTTTTTTTTCGAATTATGAAGTTCCCTAATAAAGTCTTGGTCGCTTGCAAAATCGTTTTGCAAACACACAACATGGACAAACTAAACCTCTCTCTATCTTCTCTCTCTTTCTTTTAATGTCGAAATTTCTTAAGAAAATATTTAACTTTGTTGGAAGATTTGAAGAAAAAATAAGAAATCTTAAAGTAGGTTGTCTCGATTTATTTTTATTTTTTTTTTTTTTAACTAAAAATTTTTTCATAATCGTTTCCATGTTTCTATAAATTAAGAAAGTATTTATTTATTCTTATGTGACATGGTAGTTAATTGAATAAATAAATAAATATAAAATTTTTATCGTTTAATAGAAAAAAAAAAAAAATTGAATTTATTAAAAATTTCGGGAATGACTTTCCCTAGATATTTTCAAATACAAATGCTTAAAAAAAATCATCAAACAAAGCGGTCATCATACCTAGAGAAAATTTAAATATCCTGCTACAAAAAAAATATCGATATTCTTAATTTCCCCATTCATTGTCGTGTAGAGACGGAAGCTATTGGTCCAGCATCGTTTGGTTAGTTGCCTTCGCCAAGTTCCTCATCTGTTTCGCGTAAATCTTCCCTAGTTGGCTCCTCAGGTTTCACGTCACTTTGCAAACTACAATCAAATAAATTTGTTCTCATCGATTACAAAAAAAAAAAAAAATTATAAATTCACCCAAAGAGAGAAATTTTTATTGTATTTTAATGGAATGACGTTAAGTGCCAAAGCTAATCATTAAATAATTTTTTTTAAACACAATTAATGGATATATTATCTGTCTCTATTTCGCTATTTACATATATTAAATAGTACATAAATAAAAAGTACAACACAAAGAAACCACTTTATTCGTCATTGAAATTAAAAACATTATAGGGGAGTATTTTGTTGCCCACTACTTTGATGAATATATGTTACTATAAAATAAAATATCTCTTCTTATCACATAATTAAAAACAAACAATAATTGTTTCAATAAAAAATGGAACTTTATATATTCCGAACACACGTATCGGCTGGCAATTAGATATTTCCAATATTATTTTTTGAATATATAATACGATCCAAGTTGTGCTTGTGCAGATCTGAATAGATTATATTCGTTCACCACCAAATTAATTTTATTTCTACCTCACAATAACTGCCCAAAATATATTTTAAAAAATTGTATAGCTACAAATACTGACATTAAAATCTAGCTCCAAGCCATTTTCAAATTGAAAAGCCTAAAAGCAGAAAATAACATCTAAATAAATAGCGTATTCAAAATCACTGTTTTATAGAAACGTCAAAAGCCGCTCGGCTATTTGTTGGAATATTTCATATTTAATATTATAAAGTCAAATATATATTTTATTATGCGTAAATATCAAATCACTTTTAAAATAATAGTGCTTGGAAAATGCTCTATTTTAAAATATATTTGATAGAAATTCTTCTATTTATGTTCACTTTAAACTTGTACATTATTTTACAAATTTTTTTTAACACATAATTATACTCTGCACGCACAAAATTTATTAAATAACGTAATAATAAATTATGTTCATATCATTTACCAACAAGGAAAAAAGCTATAATTCGCTCTAATTAGATTACACTAATTTAATTGAAATTTTTATTTAAAAAAAAAAAAATAAATAAATAAATAATGAATCATTCATTCTCTTAAATCACAATTACTCTTAGATTTTTTAAAATTCAAACTAAACCAATTAATTTTGTTACGTGAATAAAATACAGAGTGAAATAGGTAAATAAATAACCCGCTACTTTTTTCGTAAAGTATGTTAGTGAAGTGCCTTCTCTCGTTTATAGAAATAGATAATTTTTTTATGATATATTTTTACTAATAATAATTTTTTAAAATTTTGAAAAATTTTCCAAAGGAAATAGAAAATTACCTTTTTTTTATTATCTTTTCCCCACTAATAAATTATTTTTTTTGTTTGATAAAACTTGCACTTTAATGACGCTTCATCTCATAAAATTTTTTTTTTCTCGAATATAAATTTAAATTCGAACGTTCAATTTTATTCATTGGCAATGTGAACAAAAAAATAAGCAAACGAATGCTCTCTCATAGGCTATTAAATTGCTATTTATTTATGCACCCATCAGTTTATCTAATTCTTAGGGGCCAGGTGACGGGAGGGGGGGGGGGAGCAGAGAACATGTCGCTAGTGTCAACTCTTAAGTGAAAGCCCTGCAATGTTTGTATATTTGCGTGTATAATCAGATTGCCAAACTGACACCGACTACTATGAAAGAGCAAGCAAAAAGCAAAAAAAAAAAAACAAAAAAAAAACAAATACAGCGATAATAATTAATTTTTCGACTGTATTATTATGAAAGCCAGCCTTTTCAAAGCATTTTAAATCCAGAATACAAAAATATTTTCGTAAAATTTTCAGTTTTTTATTTTTTATCTTTATTCCCCCTCTTGGATACGCCCTCTTAAGTACTCGACTTGCTCAAAATAATAATCATATTTAATATATAAATCCAAGGGCGGATCCAGAGGTGTTTCTCGGGAGGGGGGGGTAATCTGGTGTGACTCGTCGCACAGCACACTATTTTTTTTTTAATTTCGATAATTTAAAAGCGCATTCTGTACTTGTTTGCCAGAATATAAATACACATCAAATTTTTAAGTATTAATTTTAAAAATTTTACATTAAAAATAAATTTTTTTGCGAAAAAAAGGTATTTTTTTCGAACCCCCCCTTGTATCCGCCCTTGTATAAATCACTAACCACTCACTTCCATTTTTGTCGAAAAGTTTACCACTCTCTCAAGCTGATTGGTTAGAGTGAGAGGAAGCGGAGTTAGAGAAGGAAATTTAAAACTTTAAAATTTCCAAACATTGATCAAGAATTGATTGATGCATTTGCTCGCTGAATTGGGCAAGATACTCAAAAAAAAAGTATCTAAATTAGGGTCCGACCGAAACAAGATTTTCAGCCGAAACCGAAACCGAATATTCGGCCTCAACCTTAGTTTCGGCCGAAACCGTAACCGAAACAGAAACTTGTATTTCCTATAAAAAAATTTATATTTTTTTTTTGAAATTTTTTCCCCTCTGTGAAAATCATTTGACCTTTTTTTAGGGAGACAAAAAATTTTTTCTCCTTCAAGTGCAAATCATTTGACCTTTTTTTTTAAGACTCAAGTTTCGGCTACTTTTGGGCCGAAACCGAAACTACGGCCGAAACCATGATTTTTGGCCGAAACTGGCCGAAACCGAAACCGAATATTCGGTCGGTTCCTAATCTAAATACAGGATACTTTGATTTTGAGTATCTATTGATAAATACAAGATACAAAATACTTTGATTTTGTGTACACTCATAAATAAAAACACTGATAAATAAAAACAGTTTATATAGTCAGAAGAGTTTGAGTGAGAAGATAAAAAATATTAATAAATAAATAATCACATATAAGGACTAAATAAGAAGTATAAATTAAAAAAAAAAAAAAGGCTCAAAAGTCATAAAGCAAATATAAAACACAAAATAGTGTCAATTAGATAGGCGCCAAATTCAAATATGAAAAAATGAAAGTATTTTTTTTGGAATCGTAAATAGTCAATTTTTAAGTATCTACAATAAATACAAATTACTAAATTCTCTTTTTAAACCATTTATCTAAATACAAGATACTCGATACATTGTGCATCTAGATACAAAAGTATCTTAGATACTTCTATCTGGATACTGCCTACACATCTCATTAAATAAACTTTGTAACATTTTTATGTTGAATGTCAATTGAGATCGTAAACAGATTCTAATAAATATTTAACATTATTATTATTATTTTTTACTTTTTTTTTGAAAACATTTACTATACAAATTTTTCATTCATAAAGTATATTCTTATTACAATTACTTTACAAAGAAAAAAGTTGTTTGGGTTATATCTGATTAGTGTTTATACTTCTCAACTTTAGAGACAAATGTTTTAAGAAAAGCCTAGCGCCTTTTCACATACATTTTTTCTGACATTTTTATAGCTATTAATATACTAATTTGATTTATACTTTTTTGATCTCACTCAATGAATAAACTCTTGGGATTAGTCAGTTTTTTCGGCTTGTTCTTTTTTTTTTTCTTTTGTCTCCTATATACCAGTAAAACCGGAATCCATTCACAAATTGAAATCAAACGTTTTAGTCTTGATATTTTTTTTTTTTTTTTTTTTTGAAAATGCTAACATAAAAACCACTAAATGATTATAATTATTAAATTATTCTTGTAGATAAAAATAAACAAAATTATTTTGTCGTAATAAATTACATTTTTTTTTTACTTTCTCTTACCTATATATGTAATACTGGTTATAGTGAGAAAGTATTTCAAAAATATACAACTAAATTGCTAAACATTCCAGCTCTTAAACAGTAATATGACATTTTATTCTATTTCTCTCATGAAACGTAAAAATTTTGAAATTTTCACGAATATAATACTTTCCCTTTACCTTTACTTCTAAATAAAATATTGCTAAAAAGTAAAGATTCATTCATATGATTATTTTTACTTTCTCTTACCTATGTATATATGTAATATATATATAGAGAGAAAGTATTGGTTTCATGTCAAAAATTCGATGTCGAGATTTTGATGGATCTTCACGTTTTGAGGTCCCCTGAATCCAAAAAAGTGGTTTTCGCGACATGGTCTGTCTGTGTGTGTGTGTGTGTGTGTGTGTGTGTGTGTGTGTGTGTGTGTGTGTCTGTGTGTGTCTGTGTGTGTTCAATTTTAAGCATGAAGGAATTGAGCTATGAGGCTGAAATTTTATATTTAAGTTAAACACCCCCCGGGACCGACAAAATAAGCTTTTAATCAAAATCGGCCAAAAAGTACTAGTACTTTACTGATGTACTTTTTCAGTTTTTTTCGATTTTCTCAAAATTCGCTCTAACGATTTTGATTAAAATTCAAAAAATCAATTATTTTTTAGATGCTCTTTCAAATGTATATTCTCGTTTTGCCCTCAAAATTGTTTGAAGCACACTTTACTCTTGTGCTTCATAGGAAAGATAGGAGAAATAAATGGTTGCCATGGTAACCGAATTTAAATCTTTCTTTTTATTAGATTAAAAATCAATTATTATTTAAACGCCCATTTTTTTTCGGAGAAAACATATCTCTCTCTCTCACAAAACTATCTTCTCTCTTTCTACGCGTTTTAAATTTTTCTACCTTATTTATCTTCGCATTTGGCCAATGTTAATTTCCTATAGGGATTTGTATGTTAATTTCGATTCAAAAGGGGGTCCCCTTTGGAACTTTTTACGCATTTAAAATTTTTTTTCCAATTCTTATGAAATTTTGTATTTATTTACGAATCTATATTGTGTATAAAATGTCCAAATATGAGATTAAAATTTTGAAAAATAACCATAGTTTATTTCAAGCAATCAACATTTAAAATGCAAGTTTGAAACTAAGGTGCTATGGGAAACTAAATATATCTCGACACAAAAAATCTGGTGTGACCAGCACAGTGCACAACTTTCTCTTACCGAAGGGTAAGAGAAAGTTGTGTGCTGTGCGCCAGTCACACCAGATTTTTTCACCTAATTATTAGAAAAAAAAATCAAAATGAAATAGGGTCATCTATTTAAATTACAAAATTTTAATCTAAATTAAAAAAAAAAATATATATATGTTAGCATAATATAAAAAGAAAGCTAATTCTAATAAAGATAAATTCATAAGCAATGATTATAATAATTATTTTTTATTAAATTTTTTCGGTTCCTTTAAAAACTATAGAGATTGATTACCTCAATTAGCATGCTTTTGCAATATATTCTTTTTGTATTTTTTTTTTTTTTTTTTTTTTTAAAGATAATTTGTCATGTTGTCTTTTGCTTGCATCACTTAAAGGCCTACATCCACCTTGTATTCTTCTTAATAACATTACTAAACTCTACTCCAATCATTTCTCAATGATTTAATATTGGAATTGATGTTTTCTAAAGCCTTCTAAATGGAATCGTTAACTAGTTCTCTAAATTGGCCACTGATAAGATGTTGACCCAGTCATCTACTCGTCTCAATGGTTCTTTAGAAAAGATTGACGGTTCCAATTGACGATAAGCGATTAACTTATTATTATTTACATCATTTGGGGTCATGACTGGTAGATAACTTAAAATAACCAGCGTGTTTCACTCTCGCTTTACTGAGATATTCTCATTCACTTTCAGTCAAAAGGAAATGAAGTTGAAATGAGGTTTACGGCTTTAACAGAATGATCAAGAAATTGTCTTTATTATACATGAATTTAAACTCTTTCATTTTAATTTTCTTATTTAGCTCAATAAATGTTTTCCTAATTTTTTTTTTTTTTTTTTTTTTTTTTAATAAAAAAATTACTTATATTTCCTCTTTGATTAGAAACTTCTCTTTATTTAATCATTTGATATATATTAGAGATAAAAATTCTTAGAGTAGATGCTGAAGAAACTAAAAAAAAAATCTCTTCATGTATATTTTCTATAGAATTACAACAAGAAAAAAATCTGGTCTGACTGGCGCACAGCACACAACTTTCTCTTACCTTCGGTAATCGAAAGTTGTGTACAAGCGTACACCAGATTTTTTGTGTCGACATGTATTTTGTTTCCGACAGTACGGTACATTCGATTTTCAAGATGTACAATTTATTAAGTATGGCAAAATATTTAAATTTTGTTACCATGGCAACCATTTCTACTATCTTTTCTATGGAGTACAAGATTAAAGTGGTCTTCAGAAGATTTCAATGGCAAAATGATAATATACATTTTAAAGAGCATCTAAAAAATAATTGATTTATGAATTTAAAAAAAATTCTTGGAGCGAATTTTTAGAAAATAAAAAAAAAACTGAAAAAGTACATCAGTAAAGTACTAGTACTCTTTGACCGATTTTGATTAAAAGCTTATTTTCACGGTCCAGGAGGGCACAAAACTTAATTATAAAATTTCAACCTCCTAGCTCAATTCCTTCATGCCTAAATTGAACACAGACAGACCATGTCGCGAAAACAACTTTTTTGGATTCAGGGGACCTCAAAACGTGTATATCCATCAAAAACTCGACATCGAATTTTTGACATGAATCCAATACTTTCTCTCTCATATATTAACTTATATAGAGGTAAGAGAAAGTAAAAAATTAAGCTGATTGCCTAAGAGAAAAAATCTAAAAAAAGTCAGTATAAATGACATCTTGCGAGATGGTTAGGTTCGATTGCCATCTTTTTAAAGAATTCCGAGATTTTATTCTCTAATGAATAAAGGAAAAAATAATAAAACCTGATCTGTACAATCAGAATAAGATCTTTCTTTACCCTTAACTATCCTATCTTGCAATTTTTTTTTTAAAATGGTGTATAAAGATGTAGGGAGCTGAATGAACAGGTTTTATTGCGATAATAATGTTTAATATTTTAATATAAAATGTGATTCCGGGAGAAATAGGAACGCCTTGTACTCTATAACCAGCATCAATTCATATAAAAGTCTGAATATATCGAAAAATAAGAATTATTTTTTAAAATTAAATTAATGAAAATATAAGGCACTATTCCCTAATATATTTAAAAAATAAGTAGACAAAAAATTTTTGAACATACATTCTGGTATGTGATGAAATTTAGGTCAAGAGAGATAGAATTTTTTGTTAGTTTTGTTGTATATTTTATTAAAAAAAATATTTTCTATTATCCTAATTTTGTATTAAAGCCGACAATTTGTCCATCTGGAACAGATTCTTTTAGAAATACGACCCTTTCGTCATTTAAGAATTTTTTTTTTCTTCTATTGTTTCTCTTTCTGTAACTGTGTCTTTCGTAGGCGAGTGCCTTGTCTGCTGTCTCTCTGATCCCATGTCTCTTGTCCCCTCCTTCCAGGGGGTCAGACATAAAGACGACAAACATAGTCCAAATTCATAACACGATTAGTGAGACGCCCTAATCCCCCCCTGTTCCGGAGTATTTAATTAATCTTTGTTTTTTTTTCCTTTGTTTCAGGTAAGTGTCTTTACGAGCGCCTCTGTTTGTTCTCAAGACAAATAAAATAGTCTTAAGCTCAATTGCAATGTTTACTCAAAGGTAATTTCTACATTATTATCCAATCCTTTTGTTTAAATATTCATCCTCTTTACTTTTTACACGATTCTCGATTTCATCAATATTTTAAAACAAGCTGTCCCATTTTTATGACAATCTCTTTTATAATATATAAAAATTGAACATAAAAAAAAAGATCTTAAATAAAACCTCACTTGTTAAAATGGGGTTTATTTTAAGCAAATATATTTTCAATTAAACTAATCTCTATTGTATGATAAAAATTCTTTAGGTAAAACGATTTTGAATAAATTTCTTATTCTTAAGTATATAAAGTGTAATACCTTTCAGATCTATAGGAAATTTAAAACAATAGGTCATAAGTTTCAATGATTTATAAAAAAATTAACCTTTTAAAACTCAAGTAAACCAGACAAGTTGATAAATCACTTTTAAAGGTGACATAAGAGTGTCGAAATACGTAATTGAGTGTTAAATTTTTAATAGATCATCAAAACTAATGTGCTAGTGTTTTTAATTCCTCTTGGAAGGAAATACATTTATCTCGCTTGGGACGGGAAGCGAACCCGGGGCCCTAGCTACGAAAAACTAACGTCTTCTCTCTGAGCCACAGGGCTGTTTTTTCTTTTAACCCTTTTCGGCTACAGAGGTGTAGACTACTACACTGTATTTTGATGTGTGTGTTTTATGTTGTTGACTATTTATATTTTCGTTGTATAAATAAAATATATACGTTTTCTGTTAAATCTCCTCGGTTTATTTCGGAGGCCATTAGGGGATATTATTTTATTTAAATAATTTATATAGATTAGTACCGATGGAAACCGGGGGGGTTGATTGCTCGGGGTCACCAATCCCGAGCTTTCGTCGCGCTTGGCATTGCTTAACTGCAACGATTGTGGTGACCGTTGCTCTTCTCCGTTGCCAGGCCCACCGGCTGGTATTTGATCTTAAAGTTAAAAACAGACTCACCAGTATTGTTGCCATTAAATTTTTTGCTTTATTATGGGTGACAATCAAATTCCTTCATTGTATGTCAATTTAACATTGTCTTTCAGTTAAAACAAGTACGGCATATACGCCCTCGGGCTTTGGTGTAGGTGTTAGAGTGCTGACTTTTTGTACCAAGGGTCCCGGGTTTGCATCCCGTCTCAGGCGACAAAATTTATTTCAATTGAATTTGCTACAAATCAATTTAAATAAATAGGGACGGGGTCTAACTGGCCTTCGATGCCGAAAAAAGACCTAAATTAAATAAATAGTTATAAAAAAAAGTACACCATACATGATATGTGACTAAGCGACCTATATCCAACGGAAATAGACATATTACTACAGTCACAATATTTTTTGACTTTTGTCTTTAATTTAATATGCTTGGATCCAAAAAAAAACACTTTGACAAAGGGAAGTGGTTGGTTTATGGGCTTCGATTGGTTTTTACTTTGACATACACACAGACATGCACAACCCTCGGAGTGTCTCCTGGGTGTCTTTTGATCAACCATCAAAGCAAAGCACCCGTGATAGATCACCTAATTTTGTCAGGCCTGTTGACGACATTGTCCGCCAAAGAGTGCTACTCTACCTGGTCGACATGTCTTTTATTGGACATATTTCGTTTTTTTTTTTTTTTTTTTTTTTTTTTTTTTTTAAACAAAGAAACGCGTAGATCCAAATTCATTCAAATTTAAACATACCTTAGCGAAAGTGTTTGTTTTTTCTAAATTGGTACTTTTGTAAAAAATTATTTTTTGTAAATTTTACTCTATATTTTATTACAGATTTCTATAAATAACTCTGTTTTAAAGAAATATCTTTTAAAACATTGAATTTTGAGTGTAGATGCAAACTTTTATAATTTTGAATTTCGTATAGAATGATATATGCATATGTATATCCAAGTATTTCAACTTATTTAACATTAAAAATTTATTTGTTGTTTAGGGGGTCTTTTATTCTTATCTTTAAATTTTTTCCCTCTATCTGACAATAGTAATTCTTCAATTCTTCAATATTTATTCCTTTTTGCCTGATGAAGCGATCAACCAGTTGATCTATGTATTCTAATTTAGTGACTACTGTTCCCTCTATAAATCAGTAATATTCTTTTATAATCGTTCAGAAGGTTTGTTTTTTGATCCCTTGTATAAGCGGCAAATCTTTTGTGTGGAGAGAGATAGAGAGAGAGAGAATATATTGTAGAGAATGTGTTTGTTTATTTGGGTTTGGGCAGGCAGGCAGTCCCAGTAGCCGAGTTTGGGTAGAGGCTCTGATCGTCCTTTGGAGGTGCCGGTGCCCAGGCTCAGGGTAACGGGGCTTGGAGGTGCTTGACCCGGCACCTGCACCTTGGGCCCTCCTCAGCTCCACCACCAATTAGGAAACAAAAAGAAAAAAAAAAGGGAATCTCTTTTGGTAACAAACAAAAAAAAACTCACAATCTCTTGATATTCCCCCTTGAAAAATAAAGGAAATAGCGGAAACTACTTTTTTTTTCTCAAGTCTAATTTATTTTACATTAAATAAAGTTTTTGTTTGGAAAAATGTTTGTATGCTGATTGCATCTCTCAATCATCATCGTTTCGTTTATTAAAAATTCAAATTTTCAAAAAATATATTTATGCCTATATGAAAAAAAAAAAATATTCTAACCCATTTGTCTAGAATTTTTTCAATTTAACTTTTTATAAACTTCACTTATTTGTCACTGTCAATTGCATCTATCAAATCTTGGCAAGTTTATAATAAAAAAAGAATAATAAATAAAAAGGAATGGAAATTCAATTAATTTTCGTAATCCTTTCTAATATTAATATTATGTTATTTGGATTGGTGGCATACAAATGCCAAAGGCCAATATGTAAATAAATAAATATTTAAAAATCTGGTGTGACTGGTCGCACAGCACACAATCTTTGGTAAGAGAAAATTGTGTTCTGTGCTTGTCACACCAGATTTTTTGTCGAGATAAGTATTTATTTCCGCCGATATATTAGAATTAAAGATGTAAAATTTATAAACATGGGAAAAGATTCATCTTTTGTTACCATGGCAACCATTTCTCCTATCTTTCCTATGAAATATACAAAAGTAAAGTGTGCTTCAAAAGATTTCAACGGCAAAATGAGAATATACATTTTAAAGAGCACCTAAAAAATAATTGATTTTTGAATTTTAATCAAACTTTTTGGTGCGAATTTTGAGAAAATCGAAAAAAAAAAAACTGAAAAAGTACATCTGTTATGTACTAGGACTCTGACCGATTTTGTTCAAAAGCTTCGTGTCCCGTGTCAGAGAGGTGCCCAGGGCCGGAACTACGAGATATTTGAGGGGGGGGCAACATTTAATTTGCCGCCCCCTCTTAAAATTTTCTATACAAAATTCATATTATTTTACCTTTTTTTTTAGTAAATCTTTCTTTAATTGCCGCCCCCTGATATCTGCCGCCCGGGGCAAATGCACCCACTGCCCCCCCCCCCCCTAGATCCGGCGCTGGGGTTGCCTAACTTAAATATAGAATTTCAACCTCCTTTTTTTCCGTTTTTGAGATATTTTGTTCACACACAAATAGACCATGTCGCGAAAACCACTTTTTTGGATTCAGGGGCCTCAAAACGTGTATATCCATCAAAATCTCGACATCGAATTTTTGGCATGAATCCAATACTTCTCTCTATATATTACCTATACACATAGGTAAGAGAAAGATAAAAACTAGTAATTAGAATATTTTTTACTACTTTTGTTCCTTTGAATAGAGATGATTTTTCATGTTTCATGATCTGAAACTCAACTCATGTTCTTTATTGTTGTTGGAACTTAATATTTCCTTAGGGGTGTTATCTGAAATCCACCTTTGTAACTTATGTGCATTGTTTTATCAGACATATCCACTCCAAGAACTAATAACATGATTAGTTAAAATTTTTACCTTAATTATTGACTAGTTTTATTTATTTATTTATTCCTTAGTCAACCAGGAAGATAGTTGTAGGTTAATATTAATTCCATTGGCCTCCAATCCATTCCGAATTCAAGGCTTTTATTATCGTGATTTCCGCAATAAACAACCAATGTTGACTCTTATTTTGATTTTCTTAATATATTTTTTTTTTTTTAACTAAATTAAAATAAATTCTTTGCATATTTAAAAAAAGATTAATATCAACTTGGTTTTATTTTTATCATCAGATTTAAAATATTTCATAATCCTAGAGATTTTAACTTGAATGTGAAGTTAATTTTCTTTTTTTTTTTAAAGCTTAAATTTTTTGTTTTAACTTTAAGTTGAAATCGTCTTTGTACAAATTGCTTTGTAATTTAATCCCCACCGGAATCATAAAATTCAAATTATCACCTTTGACGTCATAGATTGTTGCTAATTCATTATTTCAATTCAAACCCAATTCCTGTCTAGTCTGCTATGCATTTTCTATCTGGTATCAAAAAATCAAGAGAGGAAAGATGGCCTTGTGGTCCAAATCCTTTGATTGAATCTCTCCCACCCATTTTAGTCGACACCTGGGGGATCCAAAGAAAGAGAGAGATGCATGACGACAGCAAAAAAAAAAATAATACAACCAATTTTTTGGTAAATCAATGAACGGTCATTTTCTTATCTTATTTCGAAACGTGTTTTTTTTTTTTAAGTAAACAAAAAAAAAAAAAAAAAAATATCAGAAGGATTGTTTTAAATACAATTGAGGTCTTAGGTGTTTTTGTTCCTTGAGTGTATTACGTACACTCTCTTAATGTTTGTTTCGTTAACGATAACTCTTGAATAAATTTTATTTGAAGTGAAAATCACAATTGTCTTCATTTTATCACTAACGTTCATAGGCGCCGGAACTGGGGGGGGGGCAAGGGTACATTGCCCCCCTCTGGCATCCTACAGGGGGGGGGGCAGAGGGGGCAAAATTCTTATTTTATTTCATTTATTTTTAAAAATGATATATTTTTACTTTTGAAAAATAAAATCTTCTAAATTAAAAAAATTAAAAGAGTAAAAAATTCATTTTTTTTTCGAATTTTTTCCAAAAATTTTTGATAAAATCACTAGCAAATTTTTTAAAATTTTAATTTTATTAAAATTGTGATTTTATTTAAAATTTTTAAAGTTTTATAGTAGATTTGTTTTTGTTTTATACTATTTGAACATATTAAATTATTTTAATTTTCTAAAAAAAATTTTTTTGCCCCCCCCCCTGATTCAAATTCGTTCCGGCGCCCCTGCTAACGTTAGTTTTTTACTTGTGCCTATGTTTTATATGTAATAGTCTATATTAGGGTCCGACCGAAACAAGATTTTCAGCCGAAACCGAAACCGAAACCGAATATTCGGCCTCAACCTTAGTTTCGGCCGAAACCGTAACCGAAACCGAAACTTGTATTTCCTATAAAAAAATTTATATTTTTTTTTTGAAATTTTTTTCCCTCCTTGAAAATCATTTTACCTTTTTTTAGGGAGACAAAAATTTTCTCCTTCAAGTGCAAATCATTTGACCTTTTTTTTAAGACTCAAGTTTCGGCCGGCCGAAAGTTTCGGCTACTTTTTGGCCGAAACCGAAACTGCGGCCGAAACCATGATTTTTGGCCGAAACTGGCCGAAACCGTAACCGAAACCGAATATTCGGTCGGTTCCTAGTCTATATATAGGCCTAAATATATAGAAAGTATTGGATTCATGTAAAAAATTCGATGTCGAGATTTTGATGGATATACACGTTTTGAGGTCCCCTGAATGGAAAAAAAGTGTTTCTCTGTGATCAAAATATCCCAAGTAAGTTTTTGAACAAAATTGGCCACAAAGTATTAGTACTTTACTGATGTAATTTTTCAGTTTTTGTCAATTTTCTCAAAATACATTTCAAAGATTTTGATTAAAATTCAAAAATCAAACATTTTTTAGATACTCTTTCAAATGTATATTCTCATTTTGCCATTGAAATCTTATGAAGACCACTTTATTCTTGTACTCCATAGGAAATATAGGAGAAATGGTTACCATGTTAATAAAATATATATATTTTTCCATGTTTGTAAATTTAACATCTTGAATTCTATCTAATGTAGAACCTACTGTCCGTAACTAACTATATGTCGACATAAAATCTGGTTTGACAAGCCCAGAACACAACTTTCGATTACCGAAGGTAAGAGAAAGAAAGTTGTGTGCTGTGCAACCAGTCACACCAGATTTTTTCATTATTTCCAGTATGAATTTTGAATTTTAATAAATCTGCCAAAATTAAATATATGTCTTCACAAAAAATCTTGTGTGACAAAGCACAGAATACAACTTTCTCTTACCAAATGTTGTGTACAGCATATTTTTTTCATGAAATTTTTTTTTAATTTAACTAACACTAAACCTCAAAACTCTTCTTTTTTTAAATATTTTAAACACTTCATTTATTAATTTATTGCTTATCATCTTTCCGGCAAATTCTTGTTTCAATTTTTAGCATTCTTCTACACGTGTATGTCTAAGCATTGTTATTTACAATTTTATTTACCATTTCCTTAAATTTATTTCAATTGACTTGATAATTGCATAATTATCTTGCATTGAATTAAGTTTAAATAAATGTAGAAGGAAATGCTACCTTATTTTAGTCTTCAAAAGATTTAAAACTGAAACAAGAGACGTTATCTGGTTTAACCTTGAAAGGTTGCCTACCTCTAATTATTACATAATACAATTCGAATTATTCAATCATTTTTTTAAGGGCGGTAATTGAGATTAGTAAATTTTTTTTTATAAATACTGTAAATAAAAGCAAGACCTTATTTTTTATAAATCTTGATAAATAAAGTAATTTCTTTGCCAGAATCAGATAGAAGCCCTCGACTAAATATTTTATCTTATTTCCCTTTCTCATAAAATAAAACAAACCGGGTTTGCGAAAATTGCTGCAATTCGCTTATATATCCTTTTATATATTGTGTATATACTGTACACAATCAAGATTTTCCTTTAGATGAAAACGTTCTCGATTTTAAAACAGAGTTGAAATTAATCACTATTTATTTATCATTAAATTAAAATCTTTTTTTTTTATTATATATATAAACATTAAACATAAAAAAACACATAGAAAACAATATTGTCTTAGGAAATGTAATTAAAATTTATAATTAGTATACAAAGATTTCATCATAAATTAAAAAAAAAGTACAATCATCCCTTGATTTTCTCCAAATAACTAAAAAAAAAAAAAAAAGAAACGGCACGAGGGTCAAAATTAGTAGTAGCCTATACCAGTGATTCCCAAACTTGTTTGTAAGCCTATTATCTTATTTCAATACAGTTCTACATAGAGTCTGTATATTTTAAATTTCATTCTTCATATTTTTGTCCTTTTGACCCACCAAAATTGCTCCCACAACCCATTAGTGGACCATAGTTTGGAAAACACTGGCCTATACTAATATAGGCTAGGTAATCAACGTTGCATAAATAAGTTCAAAGTTTCTCAATAAAATCTTCCACAAAGTAGTTGAGTACTACGGGAGAATATACAGGTGGACTTATTGAAAATATACCTGTAAAGTTTGAATTTTTTCTATAAATGAATTTGATAGTTTTTTTTAAATTTTTTTTTTCGGCATCGAAGGCCATTTAGACCCCGTCTCTATTTATTTAATTTATTTGTATTGGTAGACAATTCAATTGAAATAAATTTTTGTCGCTTGAGACGGGATGCAAACCCTTGAATTTGATATTTGAAATTATTATATTATTTTTTTTAATTAACAAAAATGATCATCAGCTATTTTTGCCCCCTATAAGCTGAAATATTCTGTACGTAAATTGTTAATAAATTTAAGAGTAGGCTAATATACTTATGATTAGATTGACACCTTGTTTAAATTTTTTTTTTTTTTTTCGATTTTTTGAAAATAAGATCTACCGATTTTCAATTAAAATTCATATATTTCTGTGAACCTGAAATATCGAACTTTTTTTTCTAATTTGTGCAGGTGGAATTTTTTTTTTTTTTGATTAAAAGGTCTTTTCCGGCATTTAAAGTCATTACCCCCCCCCCCCCCATTAATTAGTACCCATTTTTATGAAATAACTTTTTCTCACTTGAGGGAAGCGAACCCCTTAGACCTTCCACCCCTGTACTACAGGGTTTTTTTTTATTAGATCTTCCAATTTGCATTTTGTCAAATTTCACCCATAATAATAATAAATATTTATTTTTGAATCTAATTAATTCCTCATATAAATTTAAATCTAATTATTTTTTTAAAATAATTAGGTAATTTATAAAAATGGTATTTGATGAATTATAATTAACTGTTACCACATTTTAATTAAATAAAAAAAATTTTTAACCTTTTTTTTGTCGACGTTATTTTAATATTTATAATTAAATACTTGAGAATTGTTTGATAAAAAATTCAGAGGTTTCATGAAAATGATTGTCTTCCCTATTGATTGGCCTATAATAAATAAGAGATAGGGAGGGGGAGGGCCGGAGCCCCCCCCCCCCCACGGATGACTCACGCGCAGCTCCGTCTATGAGATTCGCCGCGCCAAAGAGTATCGAGGTCAAGGTTAGGCGAATCTCTTTGCCTCCCCCGCTCGCTCTCTCACTCACTCTTTCGCACTCTCGCTCACTCCCTCTCTTTCGCACTCTCGTTCTCTGGATTCGCTAACCCAACGTCGTTTAAGGCCATGCAATATTATCAAATCGCACTTTCGCTCTCGGGCCTAACCGACAAACATACAAACACACCGAGAGCTCGTCACAACTTTCCTTTTCGATACTATTTATATCCTCTTCCTCAGTGAATCATGAGAATTTCATTTTTGTTTACATATTTATTAATAAACAACCAAAGTCACCCAACAGGTTTTCGATTTACGTATTGTTACATTATCGATTATAAAAAGGTCATTAATGATTTCATTGATACATGAACCACGAGCCAGGAGGAAGGGGCACCTAAGCTATCAATTATTATATTAATTCTTTTAAGCAAATCGATACAAACCCCTCAAACCTATTTCTTTAGATATTCTTTTTTAATATCTGAGAAATTTATAAGCTTATTACTTTTTAATTCTTTATCATTTTTAGAAATTGTTTTATGATAAACAGGGACAGACTGACACTCACTATATACATTCAATATATTAAACTAAAAATATTATATTTGATGGAAATAAATTAAACTTAATTTAAATACACACGTACTGAATTCAAAAAAATAGTTACATCGAGGTGTTCGCTATTAGAAGTTTCACTGTAAGCTGCATATAAAACTCAATTTCCACATGTGCAATTTTATTTATTTATCAACTTCTCGGCATCACTCATATAATATTCTATCTACTTTTGAATAAATACAATTCACTTGGCTAGATGAAATTTAATTTAATTCCTGGATATGTGTCTGTACACAGATACATTGACCCTGATAACAATTCAACCTTTGTTTACTACATTATGATATACTATTGAATACGAAATGGACAAGGTATTAATAGTCTTCAGTTTTCTATTTATATTTGAACAGCCTTATATAGCAATGTATTATCTGAATCCATATCTCACTTTTCCCTATTTAGTCAAATTGAGCCCTAGTCGAAATGCCAACCCAACCATTACCCTAGAAACCTGTTCCATCCGGAAAAAAACATTTTTTGAAGATTGATAAATATGCCGCCTGCAGCAGGCTCCACACTTTGACTTGAGCAACTATAAAAAAACTTAATGAATTTCTTTTTATTTTTTAAAAAGTTAAATAGTTTTCGAGACGGTATCTGTTTGATCAGATAGGCTGATTAATATAGGCTACAACAAATGCCTCGGTACGGGCTTAACAAGTCATAGGTTATTAAACAAATTTTGTGACTACTGTATAAATACGGGTATATTGTTCGTACTTACTGGGGATGTTTGGCCAGCCAGAAAAATATATATACCGAATACATTCACAAACAGGTCTATTCTCTTAAAAACAGACGTTAAAATTTAAAATCAACAAATGGGAGTTGAAAAATAATGTAAAAACAATCAGTGTTAAAAAATGCTATTCTCTAAACAAAGTTTTAACAACGACGTTAACATGTTGCTTTTATTTCAATCTAACAAAATCATAACCTTACTTTTTAGGTTAAGGACGCCATTTTTATTTTAAATATGACGTTAAAATATTAAAGGCTCCCCTAGACATGACATTAAATTTAACACTATTTACTAAATGTTAACTCTTTGACTTTAAAGTTTTTGTTTAGAGAATAACTATTTGAGGCAAAGAAATGTTACCTTGTTTACAGATGTTAAAATTTAACGTTTTTGCTTAGAGGATAGACCTGAAAATGTGTTAAGATTATAGGTTAATTTTTTAAATATGTTAAAATAATTTTCTTTACTTCTTTCAATAAGTAAAAAAAATAAATAAATAATAATAAGGAAAAATTATTAGCAAAAAAAAAAGTAATAAAAACTTCTAAATGACTTTTGTGTTATGGATAGCGAGCATCTTTACAAAGATGGAGACATCTGCTTAGGATCATTTCTCAAAAAAAATCTTTGTTTTGTAAAGTTTCTTTAGGAAAATAATAAAAGAGCTATTAACAAATGGGAAAAGTTACCTTACTTGAAATTTTAAATTACTAGATGAATAAATTAGGTTTTTTTCCATTGATATGTCAGTTATAAACTGATAAGAAAAAATAATAATTATAGTACTTGTTCTTAGAGCTCATCATGATCTAAGGATCAATGGTTAATTAAAATTTTTTTTTAATTAGCTATCATTTAATTTAAAGTAATATAAAAAAAATCTGGTGTGACTGGCGCACAGCACACAACTTTCTCTTACCTTCGGTAATCGAAAGTTGTGTTCTGTGCTTGTCACACCAGATTTTTTGTGTCGACATATATTTAGTTCCCGACAGTACGGAACATTGGAATTCAGATGTAAAATTTATAAGTATGGGAAAATATTTATATTTTGTTACCATGGTAACCATTTCTCCTATCCTTCCCTATGAAATACAAGAGTAAAGTGGTCTTCAGAAGATTTCAATCGCAAAATGAGAATATACATTTGAAAGAGCATCTAAAAAATAATTGATTTTTGAATTTTAAAAAAAATCGTTGGAGCAAATTTTGAGAAAATCGAAAAAAACTGAAAAAGTACATCAGTAAAGTACTAGTACTCTTTGGCCGATTTTGATTAAAAGCTTATTTTTCCGGTCCCGGGGGTGTTTAACTTAAATATAAAATTTCAACCTCGTAGCTCAATTCCTTCATCCTTAAAATTGAACACACACCCACCCACACACACACACACACACACCCACCCACCCACCCACCCACCCACCCACCCACCCACAGACAGACCATGTCGCGAAAACCACTTTTTGGATTCAGAGGACCTCAAAACGTGAAGATCCATCAAAATCTCGACATCGAATTTTTGACATGAATCCAATACTTTCTCTCTATATATATATTACATATATACATAGGTAAGAGAAAGTAAAAATCATAAACAATTTGTGTAATAGACTTCATATACAAATTTATGAATATCCCTTGAAAATTTTTAACAGACTCTTAAAAGTTTTAACCGTAATCGAAAGTTGGGTTCTGTGCTTGTCACACCAGATTTTTCGGGTCGACATATATTTAGTTTCTGACAGTACGGTACATTCGAATTTCAAGTTGTAAAATTTATAAGTATGGGAAAATATTTATATTTTGTTACCTTAGCAACCATTTCTCCTATCTTTTCTTTTTTGGAATACAAGAGTAAAGTGATCTCCAGAAGATTTCAATGACAAAATGAGAATATACATTTTAAAGAGAATCTAAAAAATAATTGATTTTTGAATTTAAAAAAAAAAATCGTTGGAACGAATTTAGAAAATCGAAAAAAACTGAAAAATTACATCAATAAAGTACTAGTACTTTTTGGCCGATTTTGATTAAAAGCTTATTTTCAAGCTCCCAGGGGGTGTCTAACTTAAATATAAAATTTCATCCTCCTAGCTCAATTCCTTCATGCTTAAAATTGAACACACACCCACAGACAGATCATGTCGCGAAAACCACTTTTTTGGACTCATGGGACCTCAAAACGTGGATATCCATCAAAAACTCGACATCGAATTTTCAGCATGGAATCAATACTTTCTCTCTCAACATATATAGACGTAAGAGAAAGTAAAAATACCAAAAAAAAACACTTTTCCAGATAACCATTTTATTTGAATTAATTAAGCTTACATAAATAAAAGATTTCATATCATAAATTTTCTCCTCTTATTCTTTCAGACTAATTTTAGTTTTAAAATTATAAATAACTGGTTCTTAAAGCGTTATTTAAATGAAGAGAGGAGTGTGTTTGAGGAAGAGAGCATTTCCACTCTCTCCGAGGCCTCTGGAGCCGAGTCAGAAGGCCTGCTTTCGAACCCCGGCCCTCAAACTCTACCTTGACCCAATATGCGCTTGGATGCGCCCGACAGCGCTTGCCGGTTACCTAATCGACCAACTATTGGTCAAACAAGCGAAATTTTACTCTAACTTTATATATTAACAATTTTAATTTTGTTTATTCATATTACAGTATTATATACTGAGTCCTATGTAAAAACTAAAATACCATAATGGTATAATAAGTACAGGATTCACATTACCGTGTTTTAATAGTTAAAATGTACCAAATAAATAATATTAAAGAAAATTCCAATTTTTTACTTTCTCTTGCCCTATATATGAAATATTTATATATAGAAAGTATTCTGATCATGTCAAATATTCAATGTCGAGATTTTGATTATTATATACGTTTTGAGGTCCTCGAGAAAAAAGGTTTTTTTTTCTAGTATCTCTCCTGGCTTTACTTGGTTTTCCTTTATAAAAGAGCAGCAAGAAAATCATTTGTGTATTTACGGTGAATTTTATGAAGATAGCGAGATGATCTAAGAAATTTTTTTTTTTCGTCTTCTCTACCAAGGATCGCGGATTCGGATCCCAGTCAGTTCGATGATATTTGGATACCAAATGGCTTAAATAACAATGCCTGGACCTACAATAGATATTGTATATTCATAAATAATGATTATTGTAAAAAGTCTTATATGGTCTAAGTTGCCGAAAATACTGTGTGTATGTGCGTGTGAGTGTGAGTGAGAAGAGAAAAAATCGTGAATGTTATTTAAAAAAAAAAAAAAAAAAAAAAAACTTGTTTATTTTGAAGAATATTGTTTTGGGATGATTGCAGTCTCTTCTTAATTTCATATTGTTCTTAGCTTGATTTTTGATATTTTACTTTTAAAAATTTGACGACTTCACTAAATATTACTGGTGAATTAAAATGGTTGCCATGGTAACAAAATATAAATATTTTCCCATACTTATAAATTTTACATCTGAATTCATCTGTTCCGTACTGTCGGGAACTAAATATATGTCGACACAAAAAATCTGGTGTGACAAGCACAGTACACAACTTTCGATTATCGAAGGTAAGAGAAAGTTGTGTGTTTTGCTCAAGTCACACCAGATTTTTTTTTAAAAGTAACCTGCGTTATTTTCTTGAATTTTTTATTCTATTATAATTACCATCTTTATTTTGATAATTAATATACTCACCTGCGCACTACTTGAATTATACAGTACTTGAACGAGTTTCTTCACTATACTATTTTTTTTTTTTTTTTTTTTTAATATATTACTTTCTCTTACCCTATATATGAAATCTAGAGAGAGAGAAAGTATTGGTTTTTTATTATATGGGATACAGTTTTTAGAGATAGTTCATTTCAGATATTTCTAAACATTATAATTTTATTAATCAGTTGTCTTTATATCAAATTAATGTATCGGAAGTACAGGGATGATTTTATTTAATTATTTCTCCCCCGCCGCTGTGGTGCTTTGTTCACTTTCGTCACTGCATTCTACGCTTGCCTTTTCCCTTTCTCTTTTTCGCTGACATTTATCCGGCTCCTGATTGGCCCGCCGCTGCTGGCCAACCACAACACTCGCCGCCGCCGCCACTTATCGCCGCTCTGGCCGCCATCTTGAAGTATGGCTGCCTCTCGGCAGACTGCTCCATTATCTTCCAAAACGAGTACTTTTTTTGATCTTCCGATACCTTTCTTAATTTCCCTCAAAATTTATTTGTATTATTATTATTTTTTAGTTAAAAAAATCTTCAATTTCTTCTTCCAAATTTGATTTTTTAAATTTTCTCACTCTTATAATTAAAATTTTTTAACAAAGTGGTTTTTAAGTATGCGATGTTTTGAAGCGCTAATATCATGTTTTCTTTATTTGTTAATAAAAGGACAAATGGCTAATAATATAAACAATTTAAATTGCCCTCGGACCTTGTAGTGGGTAGCGTGCTGGCTTTTTACGCCAAGGGTCGTCTGATTGGTTCGCATCCCGTCTCATGCGACAATTTATTTCAATTGGACTGGCTACCAATCCAGGTGAAATAAATAGAGACGGGGTCTAAATGGGCTTCGCTGCTGAAAAAACCTTAAATGAAATAAAATAAAAAAAGAATAATTTTAATTATTCTCCAATGTCAAAATAGGAACGGGGTTTAAATTCCGTAAAGACAAAAAAAAAAAAAAAAAAAATTTACTCGAGATAGGCCTAAATGGAATACAAATTTTACTTGTTTGAAGAATTAACTGGAGTTTTATTTAATTAATTAAATATTCTCTACTTAACTTCCGATAATAAATATATTTCCATGTCTTTCTATATTTTTATTTTATTTATCATAATAGCTAGTTATTTCATTTCATTTTTTTTTATTACACAATATTTACAAATGATAATGTTGACATTATTTTTATTCATAAAATAGAAGGCACTTGTATTATTTTAATCATTTTGAGCGGTGACCGCATTCCAATTGGACTCTTCTTGTCGGAAGTAAGACCCGATCGATGCTCAGCTTGGATATTGTTTTCTCTGTCATAATAATCAAGCCAAGTGGTCTATAAAAAGGCGTCCCTTGTCTCCCGTCCGTTTTGGGTCAAGATCAGGGCGCTTTCTCTTTCCGCCGCCATGTTGCCCAATGGCACTCGGCATTGTTCCGATTGGGCAAGTCAGCTTCTCTCGTCGACCACTAGCGCTTGATGGCGCCACAGGCGCCCACGATATTCTTCTCAGCATCCAATACGATGCACCTCACCGCCTTCTTCAAGATCACCAACACGCTCACTCTCATTGCTTCCTTTCTCGTTCTATTTATAGCCCAGATAAACAGGAGGTTTCGAAAAAGCTTTTCTCTTACGATTACAAGTATTACGACTGGAGAGAAGTGGACATACTTTTTCATTCATGATTATAAAAGAGAAAAAAAAATTGTAATCTTGTAATGTCTCTGACTTTTAACGAAATGTCAGATATATATAACATTTGTAATACCATGTTGAACTAGATTTATTAGTATATCTCTACATTCGGCTTTAAATTTCTTTTACTAAATATTATACTAGTTTAATATTATTAAATTTACATTAAAAAATTAATAGCAAGGGAATTTTTATTCATCAGGGTTTACATACCATCGCCACTCCCACATGTGATATTTAGTGAACTTTGATCCTTTTAATATAATTTCTTCTTTTTTTTCCAAATTAACTTTATTTAATTTTATAGGTTATCTTTTTATTTTGACCTCGTTAGAATTACAAATTCATAGCATGTTAAAAATAAATAATCATACCTCAACATTTATATATTTATATAATTAAAAATGACCTTTACTTTTTTAAATAAAATAACTGATTAAGGAGCTTGGTTGAGTTCGGTTAAAAAGAATTAGGATGTGGAAATAAAGGAGGGAGAGATACCTAAAGATGCTGATTCACTCCTCTTTATGGATCAGCCCGATTTTCAGAGCCAGGGCCTTCAGTGCATTTAGCGTCTTATTGGGAAACCATCCAATGCTACCAATCTGACTCCTGTTAATTACTCTGGCTTTTACGTAAGACCTTTTAACGAAAATCTAATTTCCAAAAAAACGCCGTGTTTTTTAAATTATTTTATTTTTTTATGTGAGTTTATATTCCATTTTAGTGCGTTGTGTGTCTGTGGGTTGGATGATTGCGTGAGACCATCGTCGGAAAACGCGGTGCCAAGCCAAGCATAGCCGAAACCTCCACAAGAGAAGTGAGTCCCTCTCTCTCCTCTCTCCGCTTTATTGTAAATACCTTCAATTACCGTCAAATTTAACTTCGGTTAGATTAATTATTAAACAACAAACACAACGGGAATTTTAAAATATTAAAAACATACACTTGAACCTAAACATTTGAATTTGGAATTCTTTTTCTTCATAACGATTTCACCATCTTAAAATTTTATTCACGCCTGCAGCAATATGAATAGTTAATATTTATTTCATCATAATTAATATCCGACATTTTCAAATAACATTTATAAAGATATACAGAATATATAAAATTAAAATTTTTGAACTAGTATGTTTTTTTTTTTTTCCAAAACAAGGGCAACTATTTTCCTTTTTATATTAAAATAATTCAATCTTTTAAAAGGCTATTAATATTTATTATTTATATTGAATTAATAATACTAGTTTTGGTGGTGAAATTTTGTCCGTTAGAATTATTTCCGAACAAATTACAGGTCCCATTTTACGCCTGGGGGAAGTAGTTTCGTAAAATAAATCGACTCTAATTTTTTTAATATATACTAGAGCGGAAGTTTAAAAAATATATTAAACTAAACAAAAATTTTAATAAATTAAAGAATTCATTATAGTAGAGTCCGTCTTACAATTGTTAGATTTCATAAATCTTATTGCTACTCTAAAATAGTTTAGATTAAAAGATGCTCATCTTCCTTATCACAACTGTAGCTTCCTCGTTTTTTTATTTAAGCTTCTAAGATCTCTTTATAATTTAAAAGTCAGACTATAATAAATAAAAATAACAAACAACATTGTACCCACTTGCACCAACATATTTCAGTTCTTAAGCTCTTCTTACATCTTACAATTGAATTTGAAACAGGAAATCGGGTATTAAGATCCTCTATTTGCGCCTCCATCGCATAAATTATAACAATAAGATATATTTATTAAAAATATATATTAGGGTGTCCGTTATTTCCCAAATTGCGTTTCATGCTGCAAACGCCCTCTAAATTTTTAGGTTTTGACCTAAAAAAAAATATCAGACCCATATCAACCCTTAATATTCATATTAAACCGTGTCTAAATCATAATCCATTTCCCATTTAAATAACATGCGATTTTTGGGAGGGGAGGAGAAAATCAAAATAAATTCTAAATTTTTTTTTTTTTTTGTCAGCCTGTCCATAAAAATATTATTAATCTTTTTATCTATAGTTGATAAGATCTCCTCAAATTTATTTAAATTAATAAAATTTATAGCTCATGAAGGGAAACGAATCACTGTTCATGAAACAATCTATTCGCTGTTCCAAGAGAGACCACACTTGTCATTTATTATTTATGTCCGAACGCTTATTTTAATTTTTGCTTTGATTTTGATACTATTTCATTTTGATCTTTGTTTGTATTTTGATGGTCTTTTACTAAGATTTTTGCCTTTGTTTTGATGCTATTTTAGGATTTGATTTTTTGCTTTTGTTTTGATGCTATATTATTTTGAATTTTGTTTCGTTTTGATACTATTTGAATTTTTGCTTGTTTTGATACTGTGTTATTTTGATGTTTGATGATTGATGATTAGTTGTTCTGGGGCTTCTCTTTGCACTGCGACCTTCTAGATCAGATCTATTGTGCTCCCCCGTTCTAGGAATGGTTCGAATTCGGGTGATGTTTTACCCCTGAATTCCTATGTCCATCCCTCAGGCCCTAAGTGCCTGGAATTGGAGGGGATGTGTACTCCCTTTTGCTCCAGCAGAGACGTTCGACTTTGGTTGAATTTTTTCGGCAAGTTGGGTTCGAACTCGAGTGACATTTTACCTCGTATTACTAAGCCTCAGCTTATCCGATAAGCCACGCTCGCCTCCTATTTTGATGTTTAGTTTTGTTTTGATGTTATTTGATTTTGAATTTTATTTGTATTTGTATTTTTTTTTCTCGTTCGTTTTGATGCTGTATCAATCATTTTGATTGTTGCTGCGTTGTGGTGCTATTGTATTTTGAATTTTGCTTTTGTTTATTTATTTATTTTTTCTCTTCCTGTTCTCATTGCATTGCTTTACTCATGTCATCCGTCCACATAACCCCGAACAACGAACAATAATTATATTATTTTAAAATGTTAAAAAAAAAACAATAATAATGTTAACAAATAAATGTAAATGTTAATATTGGGATGTAAGTTGTGGTGGCTGTGTATCTTTAGTAAAGGAAGTATGGAAGAAGAAAGAAAGAAAATTCTCTGAATGCATTACCAATCAGCTGGAGACGTTTCGATCCATTTATTATCAACCATCTTCAGTTCATTAATTGGTGTATTTTTTTTTGCTCAGATATACCAATTAATGGCCTGAAGATGGTTCATAATAAATGGACCGAAACGTCTCCAGCTGATTGGTAAAGCATTCAGAGAGTTTTTTTTTCTTTGCTGCCTCTGTTTACATACTTACTTTACTAATAATATTATTAATATCTATGTATAAAGCCCTAGACCTATGGCTCAGAGGTAGAGTATTAGCTTCTGGTGCCAAAGGTCAAGGGTCGCATCCCGTCCCAGGTGAGAAATTGGATACCAATCAATTGAAATAATTAGGGTCGGGGCCTGGCTTCAGATGACGAAAAATACTTTAAACATACGTATATTAAATTTGTGTTTACTTTTAAAAACACTCATATTTCATCTCATTTACTTAATTTTAATAAGATTTTTGATATAAAGATTATCTTAACACTTGGATAAGACACTTTTATTCTCATACAAGAGATCGTAAAACCCCTAGAGCCTTATATCCCTTAGACAAGAGAGTACATTCATTCTTTCGACTATTTCTCGTGCCTGGCTTATACATTTGTTAATGTTCAAATAAATGGTCCCGGAGAGAGAGAGAGAGAGAGAGGCCACTAACCTAAATTTAAACCCAAACCGGACATGGACTCACGCGCGTCTAAAAAACGGGTTCATTATATAGTTTTTTTTACTGGAGTTGGGGGCGGAAAGTGGGTGGTTGGGTGAGGGAGGCTATATCTCTAGGAACCATCTTTTGTAACGCTCTGCTAGCATGACTTGTAGCTCTAGCAAGACATTGTCTAGGTCTCTAAGATTGATACACCTATATAATATGAACACCATTTCTCTCACACTTATTAACATTCTTTTACTTTTCCCAACATTTTTTTTTTTTTTAATTCACTATTTTTTTTTATTATATCGTATATAGAAATGGGATTTAGGAAACTCATCTTTTTTTTTTCTTATTATAATTTGTTTAGATAATTAAAGAAAGTAAACTATTTTTAGATACTATCCATATCAAATATATATTAGAGACCTGTTTGGTAAAGAGGGATCACAAGCAGGTGAATATCATTTTAGATATTGATCAAATCAGTGGATGTCCCAGAATATTTAGGAGGGAGGGGAGGGGTGGAGAAGTGAATATTTGTAGTAAAGAGGGAGTTTTAACAAGAGTGTAGTATGTTTTTTGTTTGTTGGAGGCTGGATTAGGCCTAACTAGAATTCTTGAAATTGTCTATATTTCAGGAGTATTTTTTAAAAATAAATATGGTTTTGAAGAATTTAGGAAGTTGCAAGAGACAATTGATTAACAAACATATGTCGGAAGTTTACTTCTTATTTAAGCCTGATGATGGTGTAGAGGTTAGCGTGCTAACGTCGTATACCAAACGTCGCGGGTTCGGACGGGCAGTCCGATGATTTTATTTAAGCCATTTGGATACCATTGTTGCAGATCTGATGATGGTCTCTTGGTAGACCGAAACTGGTAGTTTATTGTGCGCACCAGTCATCTATCAATAGAAATCCTGAAAATAGAAAATTGTTTTTAATTTTTTTATAATACCTGCTAGAAGATCAGTCTTAAATAAGAAGTAAATTTCCGACATATGTTTGTTAATCATGGTTTTGGTTTTTTTATTATTATTAAATACTATTGCTATTATGTTACAATTTTTTATTATTAAAACAACTCTATCACAAACAATAACATTTTTAGTAAATAAAGAGCATTTTCAGAAGTTAAGCGTGTTTAAATGAAAATGCTTTTTTTTCTTCCATTTTTACTTTTTTTTTTTTTGTAATTTATTTACACTTGGTTAACTCGGCCATCAGCTGCCCTTTTCAAAGAAACAATTGTAATCAAGGAACTTTTGATTAGACGAGCGTGAAAACCAACTTTGGTAAATTGATCTCACTATTTATAATGGATTTTATATTGACTATATATATATTAAAAAAAAAAAAAATAGTTTTACTACATTTGTTGTTTAACACTTTTAACAAATCACTGATGTCGAGATGAGTAATGATGAACAACGAAAGATATTAAAGTGATTTAAAATGTACGAAGAGAGGATCACAATTCATCTTGGATACGGTGTATTATTTTCGATACTTTCTTTGCAATCTCATAGGCCGTTAATTGAAAACCTGCACTAATTTCAAATAACTCAATTAGTCAATGCCAGCATAGAAGATATCCTGTATATAATATTACAAAACATTATTTTAGAATAAATGCAATTTTTTCTTGCAATTGATAATTAGAATAGAAAGATACAAAGAATTATAAAAAAAGTAAAATTTTTTTAATTTAATTAAAAAAAAAAAAAATTAATTTGTTGATGTGTACATTTACTAATTGTTTATTAAGATTAAACAAAGGTTCGAGTTTACACTATTACTTTTGAGATGAATCTCTATATAAGATACAAGAGGGGTGGGGGAGGGGGATTCACTCGAAAAATTATAAACATAGTGTTAAAATAGATAGGTAATTATGGACAGGAGCAGTCAATAAAAAAGACTGTATGCTGACGTTTCGGTTATTTTAAGAGGATCGAAATGTCAGCATATAGAGTCTTTTTTATTGACTTCTCCTGCCGATAATTATCTATCTAAACAATCACAGTCACTACTTTGGAATAAATAGGGTTAAAATTTTAAATACTTCATTTTTAATTTTAAAATATTAAAAAAATATTTTATATTTTTTTAAATTTATTCATTTGAGAGGGGGAGTAAGATTACCTCTCGAATCCCCCCCCCCCCGCCTTTGCCCACGAAAAAATTTTGAGGCCATTTAGACCCCGTTTCTATTTTATTTAGATTGGAAGCCAATCCAAATGAAATAAATTTTTGTTGCATGAGACGGGATGCGAACCCATGACCTTTGGTATCAGAAGCCAATGCTTACCTCTTAGCCGTGTGATCATATGGGTCAAGGGCATATCTCTCTCTTAAAAATATCAAAAGTTTTTTTTTTATAATTTTTCTTTAAACTTTTGATTTCACCCCCTAAATATATACAGGCCTGAATGCAAAATAATAATTTAACTAAGTTCAAAAGAAAACTAATAAAATCTTTTATCATTATCAGTTTCTCAATCTAAACTTGGACAAAATGTCCAAAGCAGGGCGGCACTAAAAGTGAAATTTGACATTATATTTTATTTATGAAGCGAAATTAATTTTTCATTTAAATCTTCATTAGTAGACGGCCATAAATCGAATAATAATTGAAATATAATATATAAAATTGGGGCATATATGAAAGTAAATTGAAGAACACACTAGTAATTTCAAAATATTTTGTCTGATTGTTATGAAATTTTACAATATTGAAATAACAAATCTCGAGAATCATATAATGGGATACTTTATTTTTTATAAAAATAAAAAGAACGCATAAGAATTGAATTGATATTGTTTTTAGAATTCAAATTAGATAGAGAAAATTCTTGATGAATCATAGAATAGAGTATTGGTAGAATTTTAAATTTCATTTACGATATTTTTCAATAAGTATGACGAAAATAAAAAAAAATAAAAGACTGAACTTGTCTATAAAATACTAAACTATTAAATGCTACAGGGGGGTCTTGTCAGAAGAGTCTCGCTCTCTCTCTGGGTGCGGTCCATCGAGCTAGTGTAATATGTAGTAGAACATTTATGGTAATTGTGTCTATTTTCAATAGAAGTTAGAGAGAGATTGGTTGCTTGTATGATTGATAACTTGCGAGTGTCTCGGAGACACGCACAATTTGCAGACAACACACGAGTGCTGCTTCGCCACTTGAATCAACTCGTGTAAAGGTCATCCCATCCATTAAATTTTAAATAGGCTTATATACTTCTCCGCTTACATTAATATGCCGACTAAAATTTGCAAATATATTTTTTCCGAGACATGTTTTAACTTAACTTACAATCATTTTGACGTCACATTTTTTTTTTTTTTAAATTATTTATTCAATTTTCATTTTGGATGATCACGACTACGACATACCTGATATTGTTATATATTCCAATCTACTCTTTTCATTGATGAAGCCAAACATTTGTACTTTAATCATTATTTTTCTTTGCTATACCGAGGATTGATTTATTGTACTCTACGTTATGCCAGCGAGCATTTTATAATTCGGCTCTGGCACATGAATGAATATGTGACATTTATTTCTAAACATATTTTCATTCTTAGAGGCTTAATAAGGTTGTAAAGGCATACTTCCTGTATATTTTCTATTTTTGAATTTTTAGATTAATGCAATAATATGAAGATGAAATGTAACTCGACTGCTGGCGCCATTTATTATAGTACATATATATACACTAGATTATATTTATATACCCTATACCGTTTATATGGGAAAGCCATGAGCATAGCTAGAAAATTTGGCCAGTTGTAACTATCCTCTGGGGGGTTCTTGGAAGGCCCATATTGTCTCACTTTTTTGGGGGGGGGGTCCGGGGGGGGGGGGGGGGGCTAGTTACCCCATCTCTTCTATTAGGGATCAAGGGTTCGCTCCCGTTCTCAGCAATGAAATTTTTCTGAATTATATTGCTTTAATTTAGAAAAATATGGACAGAGTCTAAATGACTTCAGAAGAAAAAGTCTTGTATAAACTTCTGAAGATGACACATCTAGTGTCGAAATACGTATAAAGTTAATAAAACAATTTGCTAGCTAACCTTGTGTTTGCTCAGGGGCACATATCTTGTGGGTACGTGGATAGCGACCACGAACTACCCGAGCTGGGACTGGCAGTCCTTCTATTCTTTGTCTGTCCCTTCCTTCTATATTTTTAACAGGCCTCAGACCGTGCGACGGGTCGGCCTGTTCTATTTCTACCCATTTCCTCTCCCCCTTTATCGCCGACTCCGCACCGCGGTAATAGAAGCTAGCTAACCTTGTGTATAATTTAATATACCGGTATTATTATATTTCAACTAGTGCCTACGATCACCAGAATTAATTAACTCAAAACAATATTTTCTCTCTCTCTCTCTCTCTTTAAGGTATTTTTGGGCATTAGCTTCTAAAAAGCCATTTAACCCCGTCCCTATTTATTTCAATTGATTGATGAATTACGAATTAGCTTACCTTATCTTGGTAAAATAAATAATTATCATCAAATTTAAAAATTTTCCCATAATGTTATTAAATGAAAAACTTTATTAAAAAAAAATTTTCAATTAGAAATTTTAAAATAAAATGGAAAGTAATCTCTTCTTCTTTCCTCGCCTTGTCCCGCAACTCGGGGCCGGCGGACCTCACTCTTTCCCTCCAACCCTATCATACGTTTTTACGACCGGAAGAAATAGGACAGGCCGGCCCGTCGCACGGTCTGACTCCTGTTGAAAAGAGGAAGGAAGAGACAGACATACAAAGAACTGAAGGACTGCCTGTCCAAGCTCGGACAGCTCGTGGTCGCCATCCACAAGATGTGGGCCCCTGAGCAAAAATGGAAAGTAATCAATCATAAAAAATATTTTGCATCAAAATTTCGGACGCCAAACCGTGTTATTCCTCAGTACAGTCAGTGTCATTTTTTTAAATGATTTCTCTTCTTTTATTTTTATAGGAAACTAACATTAATAAAGATATTATGTGTTTTTTTTTATTTCTATCATCATTTTTTTATAAAATGATTTGATCTTGCTTAAAATTTTTGCAAAATGTGTCTTTTTCTCTCTCTCTCTTTCTCTCCAATTATGATTTCCACATATCGGTCGCCACTTAACGATATTATTTATTCCGGATGAAAGTGAATTTAATAGAATAATAGATGTTTCAAAGTTTGGAAATCTTTAACTTGATTTCGAAATTCTACAACTAGTTCAATATATTTTTTTTTATATTACATTTTCCTACTCATTTCTCTTTTGGCAACTTGAATTTAATTATAAAAAATTTTTTATTATCTTCTAAAATAATATAATAAATGATTACATATGAGTTAGTATTGTTTGATCATTTTCACTTTTATTAGAATAACTTATTTGAATTTTAGAGTTTTTTATTATTCATCTCTGAAAGAGAACGACGCCCCATGATTTTATAATTTAATTCTTCCAACGTGTCTATTTTATTAATGAAATAACAGCTTAATTCACATCTGCTTTTATAAAAGAATAATTTTTTTAAGCCTTCGGCATCTTATGCCATATAGACAGATTTTAACGATGCTCAAATATTCTAAGTGCAATATATGTGATCTAGGCATATTTATATATAAAATATTCTAATTACGATATATCGCCTGCTGAGAATCATATCACATTAAATTTTTTAGTTAAGCCTAGGAAACGTTGTTAAAACGTCTTCTCTTTTGAGTACCAAAGTGGCGAAAATATATTTCCATTCTTTGCTATTGATTCATTTGTTGACTGGCTATTTAAATGTAGGGTCTATACGTTTATAAACTTATGATTATGAACTTTTTTTTTTTAATATTAATTATTGAAAAGATGTTGATGAAAAAAATGAGTGACCGAAATATATAACAGTTTACTCAAAAACAAGTATTTTTATTAATACAGAGAGCTACTAAATTGATCATATTTTAGTGATGTAGGGGCAGCCTGGTGGATATTGTTGAGCAGGATGAGTAAATAAAATCGGGAGCTGATGATCAGGCAATTTATTTTGGATTACTTCCGTCCGCTATAAGTCGACGTTTCGGAACCAAAACGATTCCTTCTTCAGGACCATGCGGTGTCAAAAAAAAAACAAATAGCCAGCCTTCAATTTTGCCATAAAAAGCTATGATTAATCTCGCTAGAAGACATAAAGGCAATGGTGCCAAACGAAGAATGATGATTTTTGAAATTTTGGCTATTTGTTTTTTTGACACCGCATGGTCCTGAAGAAGGAGTCGTTTTGGCTCCGAAACGTCGACTTATAGCGGACGGAAGTAATCCGAATAAATTGCCTGATCATCAGCTCCCGATTTTATTTACTCATCCTTCTCAACAATGATCATATTTTACTATTTTTGAATTAGATGTATACTAATCTCAATTTTTTTTTTCTTTTACATTTAAGGAATAGCTTTGTTTTTAAGTATTTATCTCTGTTTAATTTTTCTCTTTCGATTTTAATAAAATTTTATATTGCAGAAAGAATTTTGCCATTCTTAGTATATACTTTTTTTTTTTTTTAAAACATTCACACTTTTTTGTCATTCACACTCACACTCACACACACATTCACCCTGTCTTTTCGGCAGCTCAGGCCATATAAGACATTTACGATAACCGTTATTTATGAATTTATATATATTAGGGGGTCCAGGCATTTTTATTTAAGCCATCTGGTATCCAGATGGCTTAAATAAAATCATCGGACTGCCTGGGGTCCGAACCCGCGACGTTTGGTATATGAGGTTAGCACGCTAACCTCTACACCACGCCCCGTGGGCTATATGATACTTTGACCTATTTCTCTTTCAATAATGGCTACCTGCGATTTAAGAAACTTAATAGTTTTTTCTTAATGGATCTCAGGTTTGCGCTTAGATTCGGTATATTCTCAATTTTCAAAGGGATTTTAAGGATATATTCCCACCATTTAGACTTTTATAAAGGGGGGGGGGAGGGATATATATGAATAATAGAGAGACGATAGAGGAAGGAATTCAAAAATTATCTCCTTTAATTCTATTATACGACTACAGTTATGTATTGGCTTAACCGGAAGGGTGAAGGTAGTTTGGGAATCAACTCCTCCCCCTGGTTGTTTGGATTATTAACCGTAAAACTAAAAACGTCTAAAGGATCCTGCCTAATGCCAACCTGAAGAGTTCCTTAAAAAATTCTTAATCCCCTTCCCAGAACTCTGCACCACTGAATTTGTAAAAAAAATATTTTTTTTTTTTTTTGTAAAAAATTCCCAAATTTTATTATTTGAAGAGATAGCTATAGCCAGAGTGGCTTAGGTTAGGAGAGTGGTTAGTAGAAAAATAAGATTATTTTGAAAAATAAATTTCCCACGCCTTAAAAAAAAGTTAGATAACTTATCACTAATAAATATTGGATCATCTTAAAATAATCAGTGCGAATCGTATTTTTTTAATGATAATAAATTTTCATTCATTTTTGAAAGAGGCTATTAAAAAAAAAAAAAGATTACCGGACCTTTAATATATTATAATAAAAAAAAAAATAGGTAGGTCTTTTTGATTTAGACATTTAAACCATAAATCGTGTTGGTGAGTGAGTACTTTTTTATTAGACACATTCACTGATAAGCAAATTAGAAGAAGGGTTTTGTGCAAAATGTTTACATATTAAAATTTATTCAAATTTTTTAACACTAAAAACTCGATAAACCGCAACTGATAGGTGAAGTGTGTGGTAATAAAATAGAACCTCGTAAAAATATTTATATATTCTATATAATATTTGTTACAAGAAAATGATTAAGTATTATGATATTTATATAACTTGACATACAAAATGGTTCAATAAAAAAGTTAAACTAGTCATTTAAATTTTAATCAGATTTATATGTATAACTCTTTTCAAGATGTTATTTTTTCTATTCAATTTCCAACATATTTTTTTTTTTTTTTGTCATTCACTTTGATGAAAGGTGACCATTTTCTGTTATTATATTTAATTTTATATTATCACTTTTCATATCATTTTTACTTTTTTTTTTTTTTTAATAAAAAATATTGATATATAAAGTGAAATGATATCAAAAGGCCAAAAAAAAAGGAAATAAATTTTTTGAAAATGTCAATATTTTTGTCGAATCTTGCTTTAAATTTATTCAAAGGAATAATGTAAAAAAAAAAAAATTATTTTTTCCTAAGAATCTAAACAGTATCGATTTTAAGAGTTGAGGTCAATAAAAGAATTTCGACAAAATCTAACTTTCTTTTGAGGGTTCAATGTTAAAAATTTCCAAGGGATATTCATAAACTTGTATATGAAATCTGTTACTCAAACTATTTATGAATTTTACATTCGGGTATAAGAAAAAGTTCATATACTAAAAAAATGAACTTTCGTAAACCAATTTATTAAAAGTTTCATAAAACGGTTTATGAAAAATTCCATACACTAGTTAAAAAAAAAAAAAAAAACCACCCCTCGAGAGGTTTGAACTCGAAATCTTGGTTTATTCCCTTCATATGTATTACTTTTTAAGCTACTTAAATTTAATATACCATGGTATATTACTTAATAAACTAGTATATGAATTTGATTTCACAAACTGGGTATATTAAAATTCAAGCACGAAAGTATATAAACAACGATTGAAAATTCGTATTTTTTTTTACAGTGTTGATTTTTAAGAATTCGTTGTCGTCAAAAATTGTATATAAACACTAAAATAAAGGATTGTTTTGTAAATGTCCGCAACCCCTCCTATATGTCCTATATGTGTCATTTAACTTCTTAATGGATTAACCCCAGGAGATCGATGGTCGTCCATAATTCATCCCAGTGGCCTCGACCTTGCTTTTACTTCCCAGAATTACCCTATATGACTGACGCACGTCATGATTCAGGTCACCGCTTAAGAGGACACCCTTACAAATTTAATTTATGAACTAAATTGAAACCTTTTTTAAATTTACTTTAATGTCAAAATCAGATTCTATCCCATACTCTAAAATAAAAATTTATTTTTTTGAATCTATTTATTTTTAATGAATTTGGATCTCAGGAGAATTTGTAATTTTTTTTATCTCTTCCCAAAAACTTTTATTAAACTTAATTAATATAACAAGTTTTAAAAAATTAAAATTAGAAAAGCCATTAATTTATTATGATATGAAAATAAAAAAGAACAAACTAGGTCATTCAGACGTGTGGAAGGGTGAGGGAAAATAAATTATCTACCTCTTAATCCCCAAATGAAATTTTTTAAAATAAAAAAAAAAAAATTATCCTTACTCCCGGTAGCCACGGTAGCCACCAATACTCTGTATTTTCATTTGAATAAATAAATTAATCCCTAAATAGCCTCTGTAGCCGAAAAGGGGTTAAAAAAAAAAAAATTAAAAATATTCTAGACCCATTTTTAATTTATATTTCAAAAGATAATTTTGATTTGACTTCTACACTTTTTTATTGGTAAAAAAAAATTTTAGAATCTGACTCAGACCCTCAAGTTGAGTGTTAATTGTCCTGCTATGCACTAGTGGCTGCACTAACCTTAACCAGGTGTGCCGCTCCAAAGAACTATTTTTTTTATTTTTTTTTTTAGTAATAGTTTTTTTTTTTTTAATTTCCTCTTTCGAAACATTTATAAACATCGTCAAAAATTATAAGATATCAAACTTTTATTTTTTTTATATTTCAATGCCCAATGCATTAGTTGGTATTTATATTTCCATTTATTTTATTGATACACCATAATTTGAATCTTGTGGTTAAATATTTTAAGATTAAAATTGATTATAATCTATAGAAATTTTAAATCCCTAAGAGTTTCTAAAACCAGAAAGCAGAAATGACATTGGTACATTTCAAAAATAATTCGGTTAGTAAATGAGGGGCCCCCGGTGGGGGGATTAAAGATTGCGTTATCTTGACGAAAGCCCAAACTAGGTTTGTGAACTCGATTTGCTTCATTGAATGTTATTATTTATTTTTATTAAAAATTTATATTTTATAAATTTTTGTTTTTAATTAAAGTTTGGGAATTTCAAAGAGGTATGCTGCAACTTTTTTTTTTATTGTTCAGTTTGATTCTAATGTACTTATTTCAGGCGTTATAAATTACTCTTAATGAAATTATTTTTATTTGTATTTGTTATATTGGTTCTTGTACATAAAAAAAAATAAAAAATAAATTTACCCTTCTGTAACTTATTTATTCTGCTGATAATTAGTATCACATTCTAATCACCCATGTTGATTGTAAAGACAATTTTGTCCGCCTTCAAAGGCGGCCTGTGCAGCTAGTAATATTTATTTATCTCGAGAACAAACCAACTCAAATTGATTTGTGCATGTTTGATTTCCATTTAATTAGTCCTAACATCTGTCTTTTTATTTCTTGTTTTAGCTGTCCGAGCCGACCGGATGCGTGGTGGACGTAACAAATTTGGCCCTATGTACAAACGAGACCGTGCGCGTAAACTACAAATGATGCGACAGCGACAGATGGCGTTGCAAACGCTACGAGGTAGTAGTAGCGGTGCTGGAAGTTCCGCGTCCAATCAAATAAATGACCCCATGTCTGGTTATCCGCCTGTAGCTGCGGCTGCAGCAGCTGCAGCTGCAGTGGCAGGCGGTAGTCCTGGCGTCGGACATTTCCCTAACATACACATCAAGCAGGAGATCCAGATACCTCAGGTAGGCTAGCCATCTTTATTTACATATATTTTCTAACTATTAGCTTATTTATCACTTATGTAAATGCCAATTGTATTTACCAAGTATTTCCACTGCAATATAAAAAAAAAAGTTTATTTATTTATTTTTTAAGCACTCTGGTTGCTAATCTTCACGCCTCTATTATCTAGGAGTGGCGGTTAATATTTTAACTGAATGTAACTGTTACAATGTCATTTTTCATAACTCTCAGGTCTCTCTTTGTTGCACCCACATAGCAACTTAGTAATAATAAGCTTATTTGACAAAAAGCCAAAGGATGGACCAAATGTTCTAACCTATATTCAGAACAAACATTGATAGCAATTTTAAAATCGGTTCATTTCAACAATACAATTAAAAAAATTAAGATGTCTTTTTTTAACACTCACTTTTTTCTCATTCACACTCGAACTCACACACACATTCACACTTTGGGTCATCGGATTGCCTGTGATCCGAACCCCCGCCCCTTGAAGATGAATTTGTCATATTAAAATATTTTTTTCTTTTCTTGTAATATTGATGATTTGAAGATACTTAATTAAAAACTCGATGAGCTGCAGTGACACCGTCTCTGCTGATGGTCGGTAGGTATTATTGAAAACATTTTTTTTACGATTTTTACTTTTTTCAATAATACCTACCGAGACGGTGCCACTGCGGCTCATCGAGTTTTTAATAAAGAAAAACCTCAGTCCCAGAATCTTGGAAATTTGAAGTTGAAGATACTGTTTAGATTTTTTAGCTGTATAGCTTTTTCACTTTTTAATTTTCGATAGGTCCCAAAAATTATTCAATTAAGATTATTAAATAGTGCAAATCGTAGGTGGTAAAAGTTTAAAAAAAGAAAATTATAGTTTGGAGGGAAAGTGGTGTAGGTTTTACGTGAAACGTATTTATAAGAAAAATTATTTAATATATGTGGAGTTTCACTAGGTTATAAATGAAAGAATTGTTTGAATTTATAACTCGATATATTTCTGGCTATTAACCCATCCTCAAGAGTTACATATGCAACAAGTTACATATGCAACATATGTCATATGTAACTCCTGAGGATGGGTTAATAGCCAGAAATATATCGAATTATAAATTCAAACAATTTTATCATTTATAACCTAGTGAAACCTCACATATATTTAAAAAAATGGCCTGCCTTTTGCTTGCAGTCATTAAAAGAAAGTTTTTATTATTTATTTTGCCCGTTTGGCCGGTGGCCCCTAAAAGAAAGTTTATTTTCATATAAACTTCTTTAATTATTGACTTCAAATCCCGATTATGGCAAAATCCATTTCTCCCGCTGATAGATTCACTCGGGAAAATAAAGCATCACCATGACTAATGATACGATATAATCCATCGTCAGTTCCTCTCACGTGGCCGTCTGTTTCATAATAATAAATCATTTATTTTTAATTTCTAATTAATTTTCACTTCTTTAATAAAAAATCCTTGACCTATTATTCATTTTTAAACATCCCTTGAAGATGACCCTGACCCTAATCGAAATGTTGACCTAGAAAATTTTTTTCCTGTTTTACTATTAGATTGGGAAGAGAAGACAATTTTTTATTGCATTTATTCAAAATTTAATAAAAAAATTTGTGATAAATTTTTCTTATCTTATTTTAGTATTTGAAGAAAAGACTAAACCTCCTGCATTTAAATAATTAATTAACCTTATTATTGATTTTTAGTAATTCCTTACCTACTAAATTAATCAAATCTTTCTAAAGCTGTGGCATTTCAAAAAATTTTGCTACATAAAGCAGTCCAGTAGTATTAATCGTAAACAGTCACGAATACTGGAATCTTTTTCTTTATTATTTCTGGGTTTAATCGCGCACTCCAGTAGAGAATTTCTAAGAGAAAAAATATATTTTTTTTATTAAGGTGAATGATTATAAAAGTAATTAAAATTTGTTGTTTATAAAATATCATCGAAGACCTCTTATTAGTGGTGGAGAGCGAGCCTTAAGGCTTTTACTATGTTACTGACCTAAGGATTTTATATATTTAAAACCACATTATATTAATATATAAATTTACTTTTTTAAAGTTCAACATTCAATACCCTTTTGCTATAAGATTAAACACCTAGCTTTTAATGAGAAAGCACAGAACAAGACAAAAAAGTAAATTAAAAAAAAATACTTCAAAGAAACTTGGTTTTAGAATATTCTATTAATATAATAAACGTATAATTAATTTAAAAACTCCATTCTACAATAAGTATTTTTTTATTGAAGATTGGCTACTAAACCAAAATAGAGATGTATATATCATAAATCAGATATACAATAAGTTTGTTATATAATATTAATTACAGAAACTATTCATAAAAATTTAAAACAAATAAATCAATCATTAGTTAAAAAAATGTAAAGTAAAAGTTTCACATCTTAATTTGTTTGGATTTAAAAGATATGTCCATGTGGATTTAAACACGCAAGAACACACAATCAATCGAACATGAACTTAAACAAAAACGTGCATAAAACAAACATACACGAACAATTTAATTATAATCCTAAATTATTGGAATTTTTCTTGAAAAACAGAAAGTATTTTTTTATAATTCTACATTTCGTGTCTTTTTTTTTCTAAATAATATTGGAATATTTTAGATTTTGAATCAAGGTATTGAAAATAAAAACTTATTTTTGTGACCTACTTTTAATCGAATTTGTTATCATTCCTTTACTCTGACGAATTAAATATTGTATCCGGGGATTTGTATTTTTTTTTTTTTTTTTTTTAAGGTTTTTCGGCATCTCAGTCCATTTATACCCCACCCCGTCCCTATGACATTTTATTTTAAATATTTTGTTATTTTTGGTCATATAATATATAAGCTTATTAGTGGTTTTAAGTAAAATTACAAACTAATTTATTTGAAATTAATGATTTCATATTCACGAACAAAGTGCGGAGTGGAGAAATTTTATTTCAAAAATATCTCAAATAGATTTTAGAAAACAATGTCAAATAGCCTACTAATTAACAAAAATTAATTATTACTTATTTTTTTATTCTATATATATAAATATAGGGTAAGAGAAAGTAAAAAATTAAAAAATATCCCCCAATAATTTGGACAGAGAAGCTTTGAATTTCCATTGTATTTTAAAAATTATTAATATTTAGGCTATATTATAATAGTTCAAATTTTGTACACAAAATTATAAAAGCTTCACTGTCCAAAAACATTAATGGGGTATAGTAGTATATTGATATTATATATGCTTATTAATATATTCAGTGCTTAGTCATCTCCCCAGTGATTCTTAAGAATCCTTTTTATACATTTTCTATTAAAATAATTAAACATTTCGATTTAGAACTATCTCTTTATATAAATGCATATGTACCATATGTACCTACTTTGAAGTGTATATCTAGGGGAGTGGACTTCAAGCACTGAATATTAATAATAATAATAATAATAAGTAAAAATAAAAATTTTGTGAATCTCAAATTTCATAAAATTAATAGGAATTGTGCATACAAATTGAATTATCTATTTTATTGAATCGCTAGCTCGTCTATAAATCACCTAATACACATATACAGGATCATAGTCTCCCCCCCTCCCATATTTTGACTATTTGAAATACATCGCTACTGATAACAACAAATATAATTTTTTGCTCCTTAAATTACACCACCCATTGAACGCGTCTTTATTTCTATTTGTTTAGTTAGAACTGTCAAGGAGTTACTATACTCACTATATCGACACCTGCGGCTCTCTTTTAATTTTAAGTTGATATTAAAATTTCGTATTCCTTTAATTATAAATTATTATTAATTAATTTCTTGTGATAAGTTATAAAAAATTACTAAATAAAAATACATTCACATTCATTCAAATAACTTGAAAGAACATATCATTTCTTTTTTGAATATAATTAAATTCAACATTGAAAATTATTTTCCAAGAATTGAATCATTTACAAAGTCTTTGTTAATTTTGTTCTTTTTTAAAAATTAACGAAATTACTAATTAAACATTACAACAGTGAGGACTTAATTTATTATTTATATGGTTTATTTAGGTCAAGTTTCCGGTGTTCTTTTAATTATTTATAATACCCTGCAGCTGATATACTTATACTTTACCTAATTACATATTTTGTTAAGCCCCCGTATTCTTTTATTTACGAAGCATTATTCAAATTGTATTCGAATGACAAAACACTTTCTTTTAAGCTTAGGTTCTAATGAGAGTAAAATATATATATTTTAATTACAAAAATGTAAAATTTATCACAACATAATCTTCGAAATTTATAATTATAGGTGCTTATATGGAAAATTGAAAAAAAAAAAAAAAAAAATCAATAATACTAAAAAGAGCGCCTTAGAGATTTATTGAATTAGCTACTTAAGGACCGGTAGCTTCATCTAAATCCTGGCACCAGCATCCTAACTTCACAAATATAATTGACAGAAGCAATCTGCAATCTACCACTTTTTTTTTGTTATTTTTCATTTTATGTTAGTCAGGATTATATATCTAGGATATATAGCAAGGTGTTGATTACTTGAATATTTTCTAATATCCAAGTTGTTACTATGTTCGAGGGTTGGCAACTCCCTCTGGCAAGTCGAATATTCGAATATTCTCCTAACGGCCTTGTATAATATTTATTTATATTAATTTCATTTTTTTATTTTTAATAATTTTTTTTAAGTTATGTTCCTTTATTAAATTGCTAGCTTCACAAAACTTGTAATACTGAAGAAGGTTTCTGCATTACAAACTAACTAATAAACTATATATAGGTCAACTAACTAGCCCTAGATGAAACTACCAGTCCTAAAACAAATAAAAAACTTTAGTGAAAGATTTATCTAACCCTAAGACCCAACGAGAGTGAGTCCACATGGAATCAATTGTTTTTTAATAGGCTACTTTCAAAATAAACTTTATATGTTACATTATTGCCTATAAACTAGGGGTGCTTATTCTTTTATCACAGCATGAAATTAACACGATTAAACTATAATAAAATAACATGTGTATTTTTTGTTTATGTTTGTTTATTCAGGTGTCTTCATTGACACATTCACCCGACTCTTCACCCTCACCTATCACAGCGGCATTAGGTCAGCCGAGTTCCGGCAGTGGTGGCGCCGTCGTTGCCCCTGTTACAACACACCATCAATCAACGGCGTTAGCGGGCGCATCATCGTTACCAGGTGTAAGCGGTGCCGGTGGTGGTGGCGCAGGTGCAAGTGGAGGTGCTGGACCTGGTGGTGGTGGTGTCAGTACCGATGGTACATCGAGCGCCGATCATCATCACAAACTCTGGAGCGCAAATTCAACAACACCATCACCACATTCACTTTCGCCGAAATCGTTTCCGTTTGATGCATCATCGGCTGCAGCAGCTGCCACCTCCGGCACCACTAAAGTGCCACGTATGATACGCGAATTCGTGCAACAAGTCGATGATCGCGAGTGGCAGAACTCATTATATGGACTATTACAAAACCAAACCTATAACCAGTGCGAAGTGGACTTATTCGAACTTATGTGCAAAGTGCTCGATCAAAACTTGTTCTCCCAAGTGGACTGGGCGAGAAACTCTTCATTCTTCAAAGACCTCAAGGTGAGTAGATCACTCTTTGATTAATCTTATTAGTGTAATATTTAAATCATCTAAAACTTTCTATTTTATTGAGACTTCTTTTTCTCATCTTTTTTTTCTATCATAATTTTAATGGTAACATTGATTTCGACACCTATTTTTATTTGTTTGCACCACTAAACGCACCATCATCTGCCTTAAAAAATTAAACTTTGAATCTGATAGCCCAAGTGACGCAATTGTCCTTAGGAATACAATAAATGCATATCCAATTGGTCTAAATGTTTTGAATAGATCTTATTATTTTATCAAATTTGATATATAATCTGTATAGGATATGAGATCATTCATCAAGAGAGTGAGAAAAAAAAGGTTAAGAAACTCTAAATAGGGGGAAGTTTCTAATTAGGCAGATGATAGTTCTGGTATTTCAGGATGGTTATTCATAAATAAATGATTTATTCTTTTGAAATCAGATTTTTTTTTTTTCATTAATTATATAAAAGTCCACAATTTTATATTATTCGTTTTAGAAGCTAAAATGACCAAAAATGTTAGTAAATTAAGAAATATTTTTTTCTTATCTGTGCTCGATACCTGTTCTTGCTATACGAAAGCCTCTTGGGAAAATAAAACGGGATTCTGTCAGGTCGACCTAGATGATCTCTTTAAAAGACTAAACATATAGCACCGGTCTTCCCGGAATCTTGTAAATCCTGGACGAGCCTTACGGTCCACTCTAACACTTAAAAAATATTTCTCATATAACGATTAATTTAACACACCAAAGACACAATAAATTCAAAATTATTTTTATTATAAATATGATCAAGATGGCAGCCAGGAGTCAAATAGACAAAAAATTTTAAGTCAATCTTTATTTAATTTTTTTATTTCAATCGCCGACGTTTCGGTCGCAAATCGCGTCTTTCTTCAGGACAATAGATAGTCCATATAATACAGATGGGTGTATTTTGTATTGTATATATATCTGTAATTTCCAAGTGGGTCGTCACTTTTGTATTATTATTTCGCTCGGAAAAAAGTGGCAAAACCCTAGTACTCTACTGATTATCAATTGTCATGAAAAGACGCGATTTGAGTCCGAATCGGCGATTGAAATAAAAAATTAGATAAAGATTGACTTAAAATTTTTTTGTCTAATTTGATTCCTGGCTGCTATCCTGATCATATCAATTATACAGTCACTACCTCACTATTATTTTAACTACTATATTATAATCATTTTCAACAGTTTTGAAGTTAAATTTGGATAAAAAAAAGGTTAAGCCAATGGGAATTTAAATGATAAAATATTGGGAATATTAATAGATCAACAAAATTGCTGGGCGCCAAACCCTTTAATAAATAAACAAATCTCAAACAAAAATGTATTTATTTGCTTAAAACATTTTTCATAATAGAGTCAGTATTAACATCAATTAAAAAAAAAAAAAAAAACTAATTATTTCAAAATAAATAAATACATTCCAGCAAATATTAAAAATTAAACTTTTAAAAAATTGAATTCATTTTATATATTGCGTTATAAAAATGTCCTATGACAGTTTTGCATACCGGAAACATCTTGTCGTAAAAAAACAAAACAAACAAAAAACAAAAACAAAAAAAAATAAACTATTACACAAACGCCAGAAGCCGAGGAATAAAATTAAGACCCTTGTACACATTACTCGTGCCTATTTCTCAGAGTTACGCACTCAATTCGCGAGGCCCTTCTATTAATTTATTCACATTGATGACGCGATTTCGAGGCATGCAAATGTCGTTAAGTAAATATTTGAGCCATTTAGGCAACCATTGCCTGTTCTAAAGTGGCAGCAAAAAAAAGCTCGAGTTTTTTTTTCTGCTTAGGGAAATCATTAACAAGAAAAACACTCTCGGGTCTATTTAAATTTTACTATTATGATTATTTTTATTAATGGTATTTTTTAATTAATGAAAAACTATTTATATCACAACAGAAGCTACTTTTGTAGTGTAACTTAAAGCCTCTTCTATAACTTTGGATGAATAAATTTTTGTAATTATACCACCCGTTGACGCCTATCCTTTTGATTGGTTAGGACTCTTAGAGCTCGCGATTATCATCATTTGCGTTATATAAAAAAAAAAAAATTAAAATTATATGCTTCAAAAATGCCTTTTCTATAACTTCATAGTTTAAAATTCAAACAAACAAAAATTAAAATAACTATTTTATTGGCGATTTATCATTTTGAAAATTTATTTTATATAGATATCTATTATGTTATACTATTAAAAAATTCGGGTAGTAGTACTTTACGGATATACTTTTTTAGTTTTTTTCCAATTTATCAAAAAAATAACTATCCGACTTTATCTCAGTCAGCCCAAAACTGAATCTTAACTCAGATGTGACCCTGTACAAAATCTAGAGAGTAAGAGATATAAAATTTTTTTCTAAACAAGAGTTGTTCACAATGATATATAGAACAATTTTATATTTTGATAAATTTTACTAAAGTTTGAAGAATGAGATATTTAGATTTTTATATGTGTAATTGATGTAAAAGTTGTGACTGGTATTTATTTAATGAAGGATGTATAGAGGCAGAGGCAGCCCAGAAATAATGCTCTGAATGTTTTTTACTAATTAACCGGAAACGTTTCAGTGCACTTATTATGTACAGTGTGGGACAATATTAAGTCCCACCCAGGGGTTTTTTACTTGTAATTATTTCATTGTTTTTATAGAAGAAAATAAAAATATTTATTGGAAATTTTCTAGGTTTAATCCATGAAAGTTTCGATTCAAAAATATAAAATAATTTTTTAAAAACAATGAAATAATCACAAGTAGAAAATGCATGGGTGTGACTTAATATTGTCCCTCAATGTACCATCTTCAGTCCATTAATTAGTGTATAATTTGTTCAGAGTTGGTCTAGTGATTCATAATAATCTAAATTCCAATTATATACATGTATAATAGTTTGATATTTAAATAGATATATATCCCATACCACTTGACCAACTCTGAGAAAATTATACACTAATGGACTGAAGATGGTGCATAATAAATGCACCGAAACGTTTTCGGCTAATTAGTAAAAAGCATTCAGAGCATTATTTCTTGGCTGCCTCTGCTTCTATATATCCTTCATTTTATATGTGTAATTGAAATGAAGTAGGCCTACTTCTTCCACTGGGTTGATTAATATTTTAGACTCTTATAGTATATGCCGTAAGGCTGTAATGATGCTGTCAAACTCACAATATTTTTTTTTTTAAGAATCATACCACACTTTTCTATTCATATAATCAGATTAATTTTCTAGACGAGACAAAAAAATAAAATACGGGTGGGGGACATGATGGTTATAAATTATAAACATTTTTTTTTTTTTAATTAAGACCTTGTTAATTATGAAATTACTATTTTTCATATCAGTTAAGTGAGGAAATCAAATTAAAATTTTTATGATGATATGTATTTATTTAAATATAAAAAATAATTATTTACTAGAGAAAATATATACTTCTTTAAAACCGGTTAATGAAATAAACATTTTGCAATCCTTCTAAACGGATATTTAATTTTAGGTTCAAAATCAAGATCTCTAGGAAAGAATAAGAATCCTTGAAATTTAGCACACAATATTAGATTAAATTATTATCATAATTTATTCCTTATATTTATTAAATCTTTTTTCATACATAGAAATTGTATTGTTAATCATCATATTAAAGAAAACAAAAATCTTATATAAAAAAAAAGGAAACATTTGATAAATCATTAAAAACCCAATAACTTAATGAAGAAATCAATTGAAAATTTAATCAATTACTGAAAAGTATTTCTATTTCTTTTAGCTTAATTAGATTAATCAATATTGTGGAAAGTTGGAATAATGACCTATATTTGATTTTGACTAAAACTAAATACTTTATTAGATACTATTTGTTAGAGGCTACAAATATTTTGAAATAGGGTGGAACATTTTTAGTGTCGTAAGAAAGGAAGACTTTGCTTTCCTGACGGCACTGAAGATGGTACAGTGAGCGCCACAATTAAGTCCCCACCTGATTTATAGAGCTTCAAGTGTTTGGTATATTAAGTATATGGTGAAATGATTTTAAATTTGAAAAAGTAAAATAAAATTATCTGTACCAGATTTTACGTTTCACTTTTTCGGTCATTAAAATTATTTCACTATACACCATATACTATACCATATACTTAAAAAAACTTGTTCGGCCTATTGCATTTCTCACAAATACAAGCTGCCATTTGGGTTGCCTAACTACCGGGCTTTCAATACTAGATGTATTAGATAGTGATTAGATTAGCCTGATAAACAAATTTAAAAACAAATTATTATGAGTTTTTGTTCCCCACCCTAATATATTTATATATATTATTTGACAACCCCCTCCCTCTAATTACTTAAGCCACCAACAAGAGAGCATCATTTTTCTAGAATGGCTTTTGACGATATTATACTCATCACTTTATTATCCTTTCGGTAATCACTTCTTCACCCCTATCAACAACAACAAAAAAAAGGCAATTAAGAATAAATGATTAATTTTAAAGGAAGAAAGATAGAATAGATTTGTGAAGCACATTTCTAATAAACTCACTGACCCTGGGCAACGGCCTTTGAAATGAAATTCTTTCAATATATTATGATTAAAAAATAAAAAAATAAAAAAAATTGTCGATGCGTGTACTGATGTATGCGTGGCCGGCTGGTGGCCTCCCCGCGCTTACATTTGCTACTTCTCCTCCCGGTGAGTGAGTCACTTGTAACCAGTCAAGTCACGTGACTATGAGCTTCGCGAAGTGCACAGGTATGCCGATGCCGGCGTTGGCGTATTTTGCACAGAAAGAGGAGAAGGTGGACCGATAGTGGGGGATTGGTTGTTGATAGGGGCTGGGAAGGGGCCCCGTAGAGGAGTCCAACACTTTCGCTTTCAGTGCGCGCGCGAATCACGATTGCGCAATTGAGCCAACAAGAGAGCAAGAGAGAGAGAGAGAGAAAAGCGTGTTGAGAACGAAGGCAAAAGCAAAGAGTAATGGGGGGCGGTGGGGACGGCAGTGACCCACTGGCCCGGTTCGCAGCCTGGCCGCCAGAGGGCGGCCGTCGCCGCTACTCATCTCGTTCCCTGGACCGCCAAAATCGCCGCACCAATCAACTCACTTTAACGACCCCCTCCTTTTTCTGCAACAGCATCTACTCCTATTTGCTTATTATATAATTTCTTGAACAATAATCTCCGCTTGTAATTACTATCTATCATTATCTCATCCCTTTCTTAAAGAGATTATTTAAAATATCAATATCTTCAAAATTAAATTTGACTCACCAAAGCAAGATTTGCAAAAATATTTTATACACTTAAACATATTTATTTTAACTTCTTTCTAATCATACAAAAACTCAACATCGATTTAATTTTAAATTGAAAAGCCTCTTGCGTCTATTCTATAAACAAAACGTTAAATTTTAACATCTGTAGTGTTATTTGGTTAATTCACACAGCTGACGTTTCGGTTCCGCGTTTGAACCATCTTCGGAGCTATAATCATACATATACAAGCGATATCAGAAATTATTCCAATTATTACAATCAATAGAAATTCAAATTATATTTTTTCGCCAGGTAAAATATAATTTGAATTTCTATTGATTGTAATAATTTCTGATATCGCTTGTATATGTATGATTATAGCTCTGAAGATGGTTCAAACACGGAACCGAAACGTCAGCTGTGTGAATTAACCAAATAAAGAAATAATCTTAGCTGCATTTCTCATTTTTACCCTCTTATTAATTAAAAATGAATAATCTCTAGGGGGTGGCTTTTGGTGGTTTTAACGCCAAAATACATAAAATTGACGTCTTTAACCTAAAAAGTAAGGTTATGATTTTGACAGCTTTGAAATAAAAGCAAAATGTTAATGTCGCTGTTAAAACTTGGTTTAGAGAATAGCATTTTTTAACGCTGATGTTATTACTTTACTTTTTGTTGGTGTTAAATTTTAACGTCCGTTTTTAGATAATAGATCTGATTATCAAATTAATTGCTTTAAATTTAGTGTAAATCTTTTTTATGAAAGAATTGTAATATTTGTCAGATTTTTGACAAACAAATTGCTCTTGAACATGATAAAAAAAAAAATATATATATATTATAGATCAAACAGAACCAAACAGATAAGAAAAAAATTTCCTAAACCCACCAGCCACTCTACACTCCCAAACAAACATCCTGACTACGCTTGTAGGCTAACAATTTTCAAATGTGTTTGAGATTGAAGTATAAAAATGATTTGAATTTGAATGATGAAAGGCAGGAACAGCCAAAAATCTGGATGCTTTATTTGTAGCTGATCCTACTTTTCATCCTCCATCAGAAGACTTGTTTGTTAAATATTTTGAATTATATATTTTTTTTTTTAATTCCTTCTCCCCGCCATGTGCATATTTCTCTAAAATTATTTTATTTTTTCAAAAAAAAATTTTTTTCTTGTCTTTTCAAACCATATAAGACTTTTTTACGATACTAATATTTTTAATTATATTGGGGGTTCAGGGATATTTATTCAAGCTATTTGGTATCCAAATAGCTTAAATAAAATCATCGGAGTGCCTGGGATCCTAACCCGCGACCCTTGGTATATAAATAAGGCTAGCACGCTACCAACTTCACCAAGGGCCGAGGACTTTCAAAAATTTAATTTGTTAATCGATTTCACTTATTGAATCAGGACGTCTTGGTAATTGCAATAATTTCATCAAATTCTTCGTGTAACCCTCAGGGGGCAAATCAAAATATTAATAGAATCAATTCTTTGTCCTACTTTTTCTCATAACCATGGGCGTAACTAGGGAATTTGGCTGGGGGGGCATGGGATCAGCTATCCTCCGGAGGGCCTGGAAAGTCCCATATTTTCACAAAAACAATTTATAGCTGAGATGTTATATTAATAAGAGGGTAGAAATGAGAGATGCAGCTAAGGTTATTTCTTTATTCTTTTAATTCACACAGCTGACGTTTCGGTTCACTGTTTGAACCATTCGCCAGCTATGATGATGGTTAAAACACGGAACCGAAACGTCAGCTGTGTGAATTAAACGAATAAAGAAATAACCTTAGTTACATCTCTCATTTCTATTCCCCATATTTTCTTAATTTTTCTTGGGGCAGGGCGCTTTCTAGGGGGGGGGGGGGCACGAGCCTTCCCCCTCCCGGCACCCCCTACGCCCATGCTCATAACATTTTTTTTTTACTGAACCCAAAAGATTAAAAGAGAAATTTATGTTTATTTGAGATTTCCTGGGTGGGTGGGGCTGTTGAAATTTTTTTTTTCATCCGCCCATTTTCTTTGTAAATGCTAAATACACCTATACAGTCTGTTCCTTTTAAATTAAAATATCTTCATTTAGCAATATTTTTTTTTTTTTTTTTACTTGTAAAGCAAAGCATCAGCGCTTGTTTAGTAAAGAGAATGCAGCTGCACGCACTTTGAGAATGGCTTCTGCGTTACAAAAGTTCTAGGAATTTTCCGACGATGGCGCAAGTGAACTGTTAAAAAAAAAAAAATAAATAAAATAACTATTTTGGAGAATTTAGTTTCGGACCCGGCTAATTCTTTTGCTTGTTCCTTTTATTCATGTCTCTTTATTTTCTATTTGCATCTCTTCTCATTCACTTGTGTGGCAATTCAAAACGATTTAGTAATCTACACTCTCAGTTGTCATGTCCTCTTCTCTTTCTCTCTCTTTGTAAGAGTTCAAGCAACCGTAAACACATATTTAATAAGTTAATACAGAATCAACAAAGAATCTTACAAGTTAGATGATCGATGAAATCTTCATTTTATTTTATTTTTTCCCCCTCGCCATTTTATATTTGAAAATAAAATGGCGAAAGGCGGCAAACTTTTATGACTAATGCATATATTATATTAAAAATGATCATAAATAATAATTTGAATCTTGATCGTAAAATAACAGCATTAAAAAGATAATAAAGTCTCCCTTCAATTGGTAGAGCAAAAGAGGTCGTGAGGTTAATTGGCGTTTGCCAAATAATCTTCTTTCTACCATTGTTTTTTCTTTATTATTCTTAACAAGCGAGATTGGTTCTAAAGTAGTTGTGCACATTTGTTTTATTGCTTAATGATTAAGAATAAATTCAATTGAAATATTTACCAACAATTTCATAAAATCTCTAGACAATTATTTTAATATCACGATAATTTTCTTTGGCTTAAATGTATTAAATTGTTCATTTCACTAAATATGGACACTCCTAAACGAGAGAAGAACAATTTATTTCTAAATAAATAAATTCTTATAACTAAGAATGGGAAGTAAAGTAACATCAATCCAGATTAAATCTTACTATAGATTGCAGAATTTAGTTTATTAGTTGCCTGGAAATTAGGCAATATAAATAACCAATTTACTAATTCTGTTCATTGCTCCAGATCTACTGATATTTTGTTAATTTTTTTTAAGGTCTTTTTCGGCACCTGAGGCCATTTCTACCCTATTTACCTCAATTGTTTGGTAGTCAATTCAATTGAAATAAATTTTTCATGATGATTAACAATTCCGATATTTCCTTTTTTGTAATTAAATTCAAAGGAAACTAAGTTTCGATTTTTTTTGCTTTTTTTTGTTTAAATCATTAATACAATTTTTTCACAAGAAAAACATTTTTTTTGTTCAAAAATTTGATTCCAATTATTAATTTAGATATTTGGTTATTTGCATAAATATTTTTATAATCTCCTCTAAGTGGTTATAAGAAATGATTTTTTTTTTTTATTCTTAAAATAAATTATGATAATTATTATTTAGGTTAGACACATTTCAAAAATCCAAAATTCTCTTTTTTTTTATTTCATATTCGGGATTCGGGATAAGTAATAAGAATAAAAATGAAATTGTCTAGTATGAGTAATATACAGTATACAGTGTCGTGGCAAGGGGGGGTCATCATGCCCCGGGCGCTACTCACAAAGTGGCGCCAAATGGTCCGCAGAACAAAAAATTACTAAATAATTTTTATTTTTATTATAAAATTGATTTCTGGAAAATATAAATTTAGTGGCAGTGTAATATAATAATTTTGTATATTTTACATATAATATTATATGATTTTCGAATGGGGAGAGGGCGCTAAAAAGGTATTGTGCCCCGGGCGCGAGTTAAGCTCTTTACGCAACTGACGGTATATATAAAGAAAAAATACATTTTTTAAATTTTCTTAAAATTAAAATATTACCACTATTCTCCCAATTACCAAAATTAGAAACTAATCTTAAATTATTTTTACAAATCTCGAAATATTATAATAAAAATAATTTATCGTATACAATTAATTTTAAATAAATAAGTAAGCTAAAAAATTAAAAATAGTTATGATAACAGAAAATAGCGACTCATATCAGTTTTAGGTCGTATTGAAGGAATTTTTCGTATGAAATCATCGGTAAATAAACAACAGGACATTACACCTTGTAAGATAGCTCGATATAGGAGATGCAAATTTTTTTGATTAAAAAAAAAACAGTTACAGTAGACCAGCGTTTTCCAAACTGTGAGGCGCGGACTAGTCTAAGGGGAGGGCAAATATTGGCCACCAAGATCAATTTTCTAAATGCTTGCTAGTTTCATAAATAAAATAATAAAATTTAGAAGATTCTGGGACGGAGGTTTTAATTAAAATGATAAATATGAATAAATAAAAAAAATATTTTAAAATAAATTTATATTTTTTAATAGTATTAAAAATTTATGTTTTTGTATTATTTTATTAAATGAGTGGGGGGGGGGGGGGGGGGTGTCATACGATTAAATATTTTTAAGGGAGACGTTGTAACATAAAGTTTGGAAACCACGGGCCTAAAGTATTAATAAGACTCATTCTAGAAAATTATACTTTGTGTAAAACCCAAAGAAGGATCCAGGGAAGTTTTTCAGGGTTTTAATTTTTTTCTTACTAGACGCGAAGCTCGCCGAAGGCGATGCATTGTTAATTATTTTATTTATTAAGATTGGATTTCAAATGTCTTAAATAAGAATGCCTTGACCCCAACATAAATACGTATATTCTTAATAACGGTTATCGTAAAAAGTCTTATAGCCTAAGTTGTTGAAACGACTGTGTGAAAGTGTGAGTGTTAAAAAAAAAAAAAAAAAAATTGGATTAGGGGTTGAAAATTTGAAAAAAATATTTGTTTAATTTATTTTAGCTAAATCGAAGCCAAATAAATAGAAAACATTCAAAAAATAGCGTTGATTATTATTTTATTATATTAAGGGTTGATTAGGGGTAATGAAGGGTTGATTATTTAAGAAAGGCCTTGGAATATTCCAAATCACTTGTTGACATTTGTTTCCAGCTTTAAATATAGTTAGATTAGAGCAAAAGGTATTTTTTTTACTTTTAATAAAAAAGGGAATTGTTATTTTCATCTTTTTATTCCTATAGAAAAACAAGTCTCTCTCTCTCTCTCGTTCAGTCGAGAGCGTGGCCTGCAGGCAGGCGGCGACCAGCTATCTTTTTTATTTGTGTGTAAAGTGCATCAAAGTGAATAATTAATATAGTGTAACCCACCCTGACCACACCGTCAGCCAACATACCCTCTCGAGAGTCTTATTAAAGGTAATTATTATGCATTTTATCTTTGAAAAAAATAAAAAATAAAAAATTATAGAAACAAATAATTTGACTGCGAAAAACGATACTTTTAATTAAATATTTTGTATTTCACTAAGGGTAGAGGGAGAATATAAGCTGTTGAAAGGGGGAGGGGGAGTGTAGGTGCCATTGAAAAAAAATTAGTTTCTTATTTATTTTATTTATTTATTTATTTATTTTTTAAACTTCTCATTCTCACTCAACACTCACACACACATTCACCCAGTCTTTTCGGCAACTCAGGCCATATCTAATCTAATCTAATCTAATCTATCTAATTATATTAAACGAGCAATGTACGTTTATTTGTTTGTTTGTTTATATATATGCATATCAGTTCTCGAAAACGGCTCTAACGATTTTTTTCAAATTTTAAATATATACTATTTGTGGTCCAAATATGCAATTGTGCTAGGTCTCATGTTTGGGGAAATTCGGGTACTAGTACTTTACTGGTGTACTTTTTTAGTTTTTTTCAATTTTCTCGAAATTCCCTTTAAAGATTTCTTTCAAATTTTAAATATTTGTTATTTCCGGGATAGAAAACAAATTGCGCTAGGTCTCGTCTTAGAGAAACCTAGAGTACTAGTACTTTACTGGTGTACTTTTTTAGTTTTTTCCAATTTTCGTTTTAAAGGTTTTATAATGTTCAAAGCCTAGTGGGCTTGCTTCCTGGTCAAACCCTCCCCCTCTTTACCCTGAACCCGCACATTTATCTCTCCACGAATATTAAATTTCAATTAATGTGCAATTTTGTAAATTTAATTTTTTCTATCAATAATTTATTTATTTTATTTATTTATTTATTCAATTCAACATGTACATAGGGCAGGTTGCCGCTCATAGTGTATACAGTAAATTTGTCAATTACTTACAATGTAGTTAATTTAATAATGTCAACAAGGCCAATTAGTAGAAAAATATCTATTATTTAAATTCTATTATTAAAATACTAATTTCTGATTATTATTAATTAATTTTATTGAAAATAATAATTTTTAATTGTCTCCAGGCTGACCCATTTCCTGGGCAACTCTCTTATATCTCATGATTAATGTATTCTTATGAGGCACTGTCCCCTCTAAGTATCCACTCAGTAATGTTGCTATTCCTCAAAGCTCTCCCTGGACTGTTATTTCTTATTTTGTGTTTTTATTGATGTTTCCATTGAGGAGCAAGATATTTGTCCCTTATAATAATTTCTTTTAAATATTTTCCTATTTCTTCTATACAAATCAAATCGAGCCCCTCGAGTATTCCTACTTTACTGATGTACTTTTTTTAGTTTTTTTCAATTTTATCAATATAAAAAAAAGACCGAGCTCCGGCTTGGTCACCCCGGAACTAAGACTTTATACGATAACCGTTATCATTTCTATTTAAGCCATTTGGTATCCATTTCGGACTGCCACCAATTTTCCAAATGATTGCTAGTTTTAATATAAATAAGATTAAATAAAAAAATATTTTTTTATAAATTTATATTTTTTAGCATTAAAAATTTTTGTTTTTGTATTATTTTATAAAATGGGAGGGGTGGGGGAAAGCGTCATAAGATTAATTATTTTTAAGGGAGGCGTGGTAACATAAAGTTTGGAAACCACTGCAGTAGACTATATATATTTTGGATTTTTATTGAATACCCAGTAATTTTCGATTTATAAATTTTTAAACAAATCGAAAAGTTCTCTATCGATTACACTTTTCAATATACATCTATTTGTATCTTCTCTTTTTCAAAGTGATACCGAATAAGAACGGAATAATAAAATTTTAATATTTTTCTGGTGTTTTTGTTAGCACTTTTCAATAAGATAAAATTTATTGCAAGTTTTACTCTGACCTAGATTAATTTTACATGCGATTTATTTATCACACAATTGCAATATTGCTGTAAAATAAGAATAAAATAATTAAGAACAACTTTATCTCGTAGTTTTCATTTTAGAATAAAATAATGCTTGAATCTTAATTAACTTAAACAAATGAATAAATTTTTCCAAAAATTAATAACGGGTATAGTTTTAGGTTTTTAAAATTTACTACAAAATATTCAACAAAATTATATTTTTTGTCCCAATCAATTCTCGATGTACTGGATGTAAAAAATAAAATTATTTCGGTTCACCCGAAGACTGTTTCCCTTTTATTTACATTTTGAAAATGTATTTATTTAAAAATTTATATCGCCCTGGGACCTTGGTGCAGTGGTTAGCGAACTAAACCTGTACCAAGAGTCGCGGGTTCACAACCCGTCTCCTACGAAAATTTATTTATGGCTACCAATAAATTGAAATAAATAAGAGACAGATTCTAAATGGCCTCCGTTGCCGAAAAATACCTTAAATAAAAAAAAAAATTATATAATTCTCTATTTTCTTGGGAATGTCCTAAAAGAGCCGAGCATCCTTAAGCTATTTCTCAACTCGGTGTCGTTTTCTCTCTCATTCAGATCCACTCAACTGATCATATTATAAATTCCAATTCCTCCATTTTCTTATCACCTCCTCTTAAATAACCAATATTTATATATCTCCAGGTTGTTTTAACCTTTTCGCAACCCTCCATTATTGTTTTTTAATCGATGCTGTTTTTTTTTTTTTTTTTAACATTGACAGCTCATGATGTCAGAAACTTTTAGATTACGCCAGGCTTATAAACAAACCACACAATTTCCGAATTAACTTAATAAGAGAGTCTTAAACATTTCGAAAGATGTTCCTCAATTATACTATTTTATCAATCCTATTATTTTAGTATTTAACTTTACTCAATTTTTATAAATTAATATATTTCTCATACATTTTTGGATAAACGGATATCTCGATTTTATTTTCATCATACTATTTTATCATTAATTCATTTGAAAAAATTAATTTTTTTTAAATGTCTTTTTTATTACATTATTCGTGCCTATAATTTACTAATATTATTAGAAGATTTTTAACTCTTTCTTCTATCCCTTCCTAAAAAAACATCACTTTGTAGATTAGATTAAATGGGGCGCATCAATTTATTCTTTATTACTAACTGAAATTCAGGCAACCCAAACGACTAATGGATTTTTCGATTAATTGAGCATACCATTATATCATTGTTTCATCTCATAAAAAATTAACAATTGAAGAGTCTTACAACAATTTATCAAAACTGGGTTCCCTGACCTTGACTAGTGGATTAAAATATTTTTTAAATAATTTTAATTCATTTATACACTTTATTTGTATACATCTTTAATACATTATGTATTATTCAATTGTCATTTATTTTTTTTCTCCCAAAGTTTTAGAAACATATTTAAAAATCATCTTCAACCTCCCTCAAAAATTTGTGTTCTCTTTGTTTTTTTTTTTTTTTTTCCACACAAAATTTGTTACCAAAATTTTCTTTTTGTAAATAAATATATGTATAATCAGTGATATTATTTTAAAACAACATTATGAAGAATTCCTAAATCGGAGTGTAGCTTTTGAAATTTTTAATGAGCTATAAACTTTCGGAACACATGTATCTCCATCTCCATCTCCACCTCGACGCCACCGTATTAAATATATAATATTTTAAAATTCTTTTATGTTGTGTAAATAATTAAGCAATAATTGTTTTGATGAATTATAATAGCATAATATTAATATGTAGAAAAAAGTAATTTCTTGTTTCGCCTTTAATTATATAATTTCGAAAACTGGAAAAAATTAAAAATATTAAATTTGAATTGCATCTCCAGGTTTGTTTACAAAAGAGAGATTTAATTAACAAGCCTCGCAAATAAAATAAGAAAAATAAAGAAACGAAGCAAAATAACGAAATTTCTTGGTTGTAAACAAGACACCTGATGATGTGCACATTATTATTACATTATTTAGTTTTTTTTTTTTTTATATAAAGGGATCTTAGGAATAGAAATAAAATAACAATTAAACCAAGAAAAGAATAAATGAATGTTAAGTTGTTAATAAAGTTTTATTTTATTTATGCATGTCAAATTTGTTTTCATTAAGAATTTTGAAAGGACCTTTACAATTATTCTCTTGTTAAACTTTTGAATAGAAAAATATTTTTGCTTTTATTAAAAGATACACAAACCAGAGAAAAATATTTAAGTTTTAACGTGTATATTTTAAGCAATTACATTGCCATTAGAAAATAAACAAATTACAAAATCAAATTGTTCACACTAAAAGAAATTTCAAAATTCTTGAAAAGAGAAAATCTAATTCAAGATCACTTTTAAAAACTTTCCCTTTAAATAATAATAAATATAATTTAATTATTTATGAAATATTGGCTCTCGCTAAGGGAGGGCCATTGCCAATATTTAATCTGCGCGATGGAAAAAATAAATAAATAAAAATTATTTTTGCGAGAATGGTGGCGAGTTTGAGTCCAAACTCTTGATAACCGTAAAAGAAGACTTTTTTCAAGTCTTTTCGGCATCTTATGCCATATAGACTTAACGATACTCATTATTACTTTCTCTTACCTATCTATATATGTAATATATTGATATATAGGCCTATATAGAAAGTAATGAATGCATGTCAAAAATTCTATATCGAGATTTTGATGGAAATACATGCTTTGAGGTCCCCTGAGTCCAAAAAAGTGGGACCTGCAAAATGGTCTTTGTCTGTATGCCTGTAAACAAAATATATCAAGGTCAAAAAGACCTAGGAGGTTGAAATTTTATATTTAAGTTTGGTACATCCCTGAGACGTGGCACGAAGCTTTTGAATCAGCAAAAGAGTACTAGTACTATTACTATACTTTACCAATGTAATTTTTCAGTTTTTTCTGATTTTCTCAAAATTTGCTCCAACGATTTTGATTTTTTTTTTAACACTTTTTCCACTCGCTCACACTCACACATGCACACAGTCTTTTCGGCAACTTAGGCCTTATAAAACTTTTACGATAACCATTATTGAATATATATGGGGTCCAGACATTCTTATTTAAGCCATTTGGTATCAAAATGGCTTAAATAAAATCATCAGACTGCCTGGGATCCGAACCCGCGACCCTTGGTTTAGAAGGCCAGCCACTACACCAAGCCCGAGGGCCCGATTTTGATTGCAATTCATAAATCAATTATTTTTTTAGATGCTCTTTAAAATGTATATTCTCATTTTGCCCTTGAAATTTATTGAAGCACACTTTACTCATGTACTTCAATGGTTGCCATGGTATCAAAATCTTGAATCCTAATGTATCGACGGAAACTAAATATAAGTCGTCACAAAAAATCTGGTGGGACAAGCAAAGAACTCAACTTTCTCTTAATAAAGAAAGTTGTGTGCTGTGCGACCAGTCACACCTGATTTTTTAATTACTATATATAGGCCGAATATATGGGGGCCGAGGCACATTTATTTATACCATTTGGTATCACCCTTTTTTTTTTTAAAAAAGACATTCACACTTTTTTCTCATTCACACTCACACTCACACACGCATTCACACAGTCTTTTCGGCAGCTCAGGCCATATAAGACATTTACGATAACCGTTATTTATGAATTTATATATATTAGGGGTCCAGGCATTTTTATTTAAGCCATCTGGTATCCAGATGGCTTAAATAAAATCATCGGACTGCCTGGGGTCCGAACCCGCGACGTTTGGTATATGAGGTTAGCACGCTAACCTCTACACCACGCCCCGCGGGCTGGTATCACCCTTATTTGAAGTCTTTAAAAAAGTCCTTTGTTAATAAACAATAACAATGAAAGCGAGAGTCGCGTATTGAAAGCGAAATCTGTAGCTGCATCGAAGCCCACCCGTTGCCATAACAACCGACGGACGCCGGTGGGGCTTTGGCGGCTGGGTGGGGGGCTGCAGTTAACCTGCTAACCCAAATACGCGGCGAGCCATGGTCCCCTCCCCTCCATCCCCACCACTGCGCCACCCTCTTTAGAAACAGCCCCAAGGGCACTTTGAATTAACCTGAAGCATTTCTCATAATGCTTTGTTTTTGCCTCAATTGGGTCCAAGGTCGGTGCTGCCTATTTTATTATTATTATTACTTTTTATTTATTTCCAAATTTCTCTTTGAAACCCTGTATTCTTATTAAATTTTCAATTCATAAAGGATTCTTTTTTTTTTTTATTTCTCCATACCATCATCAACTTGAGAATTTTTTTTAAGACTTTTTCTTATTTTTAAAAAACAAGAAAATGAATAGTTGATTCGTTTTTAACGCTTGACAAAGTTGGATACTTTAAAGTTAGAATTTCATCTCTGACAATTATTAAAGATTGAGTAGCTACAAATAAAAAAAATTCCATAAAGGCATAGCTTTTTTTTTAATTAAAAAAATTATTAATTATTTATTAATAAGTCCTTTTAAAATTTTTCAACTTTATTCTTGTTCTAGTATTAATCATGAAAGAAGAGAATTGCTACTAAACTTGCTGGTGACAAAGCTTTATCCTTTGTAGTTAATGGTTGTAATATTCCAACTTTTATAATTAATCATCATCTTAAAACATGGATTAAATTTTTTTTTGTTGAACTCTAATTACTATACTTTTTTCAAACCAACAAAAGTAACAAGTAATTTTCCATTTTGGAAAAAAAATATACTAGTAAGAGCTTATTTTAAAATTAAGAAATTTTTTTCTAATATCTTTTGGAAATTAATGGAATCTCCCAAGAATCTTGATACCCAGAGAACTCCCCCCCCCCCCTTGGGGCCGCTAGTGGTCCTGCGAGTTATCAAGTTATAATATCGACTACAACAGATCATGTAGTTAGTCACATAGGTTTAAAGTATTAAACCAGGAGCGTAGATAGAAATTTTTTTTCGGGGGGGGGGGAGGGGCTGTTCTCAAAAATTTTTCTGGGAAAAATTTTGTTTTTTGCGGAACCAAAGTTTTCCGCCTTGCTGAAAATTTTGATTTCGCGGAACATTTCCTCTTTTGCGGAACCAAAATTTTTTTCCCGTCAGTAAAAATATTTTACTTTTTTTTTTTAGAGAAGCAAAAAAAAAAACAAAATTTTTTTTCATGTGCTCTTCGAGGAACATTTCACTCTTTCGCGGAACCTGAAATTTTCGTGCTTCGGGGCCGAGCAAACATTTCGGGGGGGGGGGGGCGAGACCCATTATTGTCTCTATATCCCTATAGGTCTATATGCATTTAGAAAATTTCGGGGGCCTTGTATTAAACTCATAAAAAGTCTAGTTATATTACTAAGGTGACGATAATGGACAGTTTATTTTGAAAGTCCATTTTCTATTGTTTCGAGAAAATGAAAGGTTAACATATCTGTTTATTAAAAATCTATTTACCGACCAATTTTCAATTGTACAAAACTTTAAGAAATTTACCTCTAGCTAGTTATACATAGAAAATTTAGATTAATTTAAGCATAAATTATGTGATAACTCATTTTTAAAGTGAAACTTTTATTATATCCTCTCAAAATTTTTGGCTCTTCTATCAGCATGTCGCGTTACATTGATTTCCCATTATCATTCCCATTTTCCAATTATTAAGTTAATATTAAAAACGCTATTTTAATACTATTAATTGAATAATTTTCTGAAAATTTTCAGTTAAACGCCTACGTTCCGAAAAAAGTTTCACTTGCATCGTGGTTTCATAAAACCACACAATGATTTTTTTTTAATGAACTTACACCACTTTCAAAATAAACGGTCCATATAATAAGAGAAAAGTTTTATAACTTCATTGCATATTTGTTTGTTAATGGACATTTATTTCTATTATTTTTTTTAACCTTTTGTTTTATTTGTTGTTATTGTATTTAAATTTGTATTGTATTTGCTGGACCTAGCCACCGAAGACTGGTGCCACCAATCTGGTCGTAATAAATTTATTTATTTATGAAAATTAATTTTCAAGAACCAATCAAAATCAATGTAGAATAAATGTTACATTTTAAACTCTATTAGTATAGCTATAATGAAGTAAAAAAAAGAGAATTTTTTATTTTCTTATATAAAATAAAAAAAAAACAAACAATATTTAAATGAAATTGAAAATTTGCATTCATTTTCTTACTTGTAATAAAAAAAAGATGTAAATTTTTATTTTCGTAAACACAACACTTAAAATTTTCTTTCTTTCTTGACGAACTATATATTCCTTTTTTTTACGAGTTGTTCTCTCAATTTTAAATCTCATTCTTTGAGATTTCATTTTCTTTTCAAAGATCGTCAAAGATACCAAAAGTGAACGTTATTCTCTTTGTTGTTATTGAGACATTTATTTAAAAGATCTGGCCCGTAAATTTTCGGGGTTGTAACTTTTTGTTCGTTTATTCGAATGGTCACATGTAGGTCGGTCGTCTCAACCCCCTCCAAGGCCACCAATATATCAGTCAGTGGACCAAACGACCACCAAAATGTCAGCACCCTTCGCCCTAACAAGTCACAATATTGTCCACTTTCGCTGGTTTATAACCCCCATTGTGATGTTATGGCACAAAATTGAGGTCACCTTCGCCACTTTTAAGCCCAATACAACCCTTCTATTAAAAATGGCACATTCTGCTTCAAGGGCTCATAAATAAACACGCTATTTTTTTTTATGATATTCGTTTAATTTAAAATCTAACAACAAAAATCTAATATTTTTATTTTGAAATAAGTTCTCTTAATTTTCATAATTGAATACTTTCATAATTGACGCTACATTAAAACCATTGTCATACTTTTTATTTAATTATCACATTTCTTCCTATTGTCTGAATATTTTAATCATCAAATTCATTTAGGGCCTTGGTACTTTGGTGTGGTCTTGTTTATATTTCTTTATCTAATAAATTTACATGTCCAAAATTTAAAATAAAATTTTTATTGAAATTTGTTTCAATCATTCATGGTCCATCTTTAAATATTCTTACCATAAAGTCTAAATGCCGAAAAGACTTAATTAAATAAATATTGAAATTTCTACTTCTTCTCAGATCTCTTTTTTTTTTTTTTATTTCGTAATGTCGAAATGAAACTATTGAAATCATTTAGTCTTGAACTCAATTGGAAGGTGTTTCTAAATAAGACAAAAACTTTAATGTCAAAATCATCATGAATCTTTCAAAGATTTTTTTTATTCAAGTCATACTCGTCACTCATCTTTTTTTACCGTCAGTCAACTTTAAAAAGAAAAAAATTAAATAATTAATTTTTAATTCTTTTTTTTTTAATTCATTTTATTATATTATTATACTATATTTCAAAATAGTATATATATGAATTTTCATCGCTCAGGGGCCCACATCTTGTGGGTACGTGGATGGCGACCACGAGCTGCCCGAGCTGGGACAGGCCGTCCTTCAATTCTTTGTATGTCTGTCTCTTCCTTCCTCTTTTAAACATGTGTCAGACCGTGAGACGGGCCGGCCTGTCCTATTTGTCCTATTTCTTCCGGTCGCAAAAAGCATAGGTTTGAAGGGAAAAATGAGATCCGCCGACCCCGCATCACGGGAATAGGGCGAGGACAGAAGAAAAAATATAAATGAATTTTCATTTATCTGAATTTGTGTTTATTTAAAAAAACCTAATCAACGCATATCGACTGACTTTTCAAACAAAACAGACCATTTTGTGCTGTGCCCAGTCGGTACCCTCGCTTGAATTCAAGATCCTTCCTTAACATCTTAACACTTGCATTGCCGAAGGCGGGCCTTGCGACCAGTTAATTATAAAGTAAAAAAAAAAAAAAAAAAATTGAAAAACAAATACTTGATTTCTTCTCTTGGTGACATTATTTATTTATTTAATTTAAATTAATTGGATTTTTAATATATTTGTCAACAAATTAAACATATTCTTTATTATAAATCAGGAAATCATTTTTCTAACCATAGCGCTTTGGGGTACTGAAAAAGATTCCCAAATGTTCACATGATTATTTATTAATACCTAACTCTAATAAAAACAAAATAAAAGATAGACTTTATCAATATTTTTTATTCAAACTAGCAAAAGCTTTTAAAATATTTACTTTTCACATATTCTCTATAATTATATGGAAATAATTTTTTCAAAACTATTAAACACTAGTGTATATACTGTATATTTATCCACTTAATGAATTAAGTCTATAATTATATCTATCAAAAAAGAATAATTAAAGAACACACAAATATATAAATAGCATATAGTTTTTTCTTATATTATAAATACACCTTGATCTGGAAGCATATTATATAAATTCAATAATACTTCCAGATTTTCTGATTATTTTAGAGAAATATTTTTATATTTAGAACTAGGGAGGTCGTGGTCCACTACTTTAAAAAGAAGCTCTGGTCTAAATCTCGGGTCGAAACGTCAGTCGTGAAGACGAAAATCTAAATAAAATAAAATTTGGCTGGAAACTTGTTATTTTACTTTCTCTTAAAAAATGGGGGGAGAGGCCCCATTTATCTATTTATTTCTGTTAAGGTTGTATAAAATCTTAGAAAAGTTGGAGGATGAAGTCTATTATCGTCTCAAGAATCGTAGATTTCCATTATAAATTAATTGATTTGGTGTAAGTGCTGTAGAATGTAAAATAGACAACCAGCTCAACAAACAATCATCATTGGTTGCGTTTCCTAAAAGGCGTCCTCTCTTAGAATATTTTTTTAACAACTTGTGGATTGAGTATAAATTAACACCCTTTAATTTATAGTTAGAATTGTTAAAAGAAAAGATTTATCTTTATGTTGGACTAATCGAAAATTGTGACCGTCCACATGAAAAGGTACCAAATCTTCACTAGGCTAAATTTTCAGGAGAGCCAATTTGCTAAAAAAAGTTTTTTTAATTACTGATTCCAATTCTCTAGTTCTTCATCTTATATGATGAAATATTCGATCCATCAGAATCGATAGAACCACTTTTTTGGAAAACAAGAAAAAGGTGAGATCATTTTTCTCAAAACTAGGTTTTCATAACCAAAATTTTAAAATTTCATACCTTCCAAACAAAAAATGATAAAAAAAAAATTCTAAAAATACCGGCTTGTTCAGCAGGAGTGTGTTCTGTACGCGTAAAAACTCAATTTTGATCCCGATCAAGATTTGATTTTCTTTTCATGTGGACGGTCACAATTAATAATTTCCCCTCATATTAAAAAATCTGTTGTGACTGGTCGCACATCACCTTCGGTAATCGAAAGTTGTGTTCTTGTGCATGTCATGCCAGATTTTTTTTGTGTCGAGATATATTTAGTTTCCGTAAATAAATTTATGGAAAATATCTATATTTTGTTACCATGGCAACCATTTCTCTTATCTTTTCTATAAAGAACAAGAGTAAAGTATGCTTCAAAGGTCAAAATAGATTTTATACATTATAAAGAAGAGAATCTAAAAAATAATTGATTTTTTTAATTTTAATCAAAATCGTTGAAGAGAAAATTAAAAAAAAAAAGAACTGAAAAAGTACATCAGTAAATTACTAGTATTCTTTGGCCGATTTTGTTCAAAAGCTTCGTGTCAGGCCCCAGGGAAGGGGGGGGGTGCCTAACTTAAATATAATTTCAACCTCCTAGCTCTTTTCGTTCTTCAGATATTTTATTCCCGGTCAGACAGACCATGTTGCGAAAACCATTTTTTTTTTTTTTTTTTGATTCAGGGGACCTCAAAACGTTTATATCCATCAAAATCTCGACATCGTATTTTTGACATGAATCCAATACTTTCTCTCTCTATATATATTATATTACATAGCAAAAGGAACTAAAAATAGATAAAAAATAACTTTCAACTAAATATCAACTGGAGTATATTTCCAGCAGAAGCCGTCCAAAGTTCATATAGCTATATGTCTCTATAAATGTATGTGTGTCCATGTTGGTGTGTTTGTTTGTGAACGACGACGGTCGGATTCATCGATTCGTTCCCTCTCTTTCTCTTACATACTGTCCCTCTCTTTTGCTCTTGTGCTCGCAGACGGTCCAAGGACACAGCTTTCACCTACCCACACACTAACATACACACAATTATATTCATGTATATAAAATTCACCGGCATACAGAGACAGTAAACACCTCCTAGATGACGTTGTCCCTAAATATAAGCTTTAATAATTATATCTTATTATCACTTTAATTTGTTTTATTAATAATTATATATATAATTAAATTTATTTTATTTTGTGTCTATACTATTCGACTCAAAATTAAATGAACAAATGATGCTATTATTGTTTTTTAAAAAGAGCGCAAGCAATTTCAACAACGCAAAATTATTAAAAATAATCTTCTGAATATTACTGATTTGATTAAAATTGATATATCGATAATTTAAATAATGAATATTCCATTTTATCATAATTTTTAAGTTCGTCTTATTAATTAAAAGTCTTACTTTATTTAGAAAAAAATTACAGAAAAAAAATTTTCTTATTTAGAAAATTACAAAAAAAGTCCATATGATGTTTTTTTAGCTGATTTGAATTTTTTAAGTGCGTTTTTTTAACTCTTGGTAATTTATACCAAGGGTCGCAGGTTCGGATCCCAGGCAGTCCGATGATTTTATTTAAGCCATTTGGTATCCAAATGGCTTAAATAAGAATGCCCGGATAGTTTTTTCACCTCTTTGGTATTGAAATGACCCCAAATATATAAATTAATTATAATTAATCAACGGTTATCGTCAAAGTCTTATATGGCCTGAGTTGCCGAAAATACTGTGTGTATGAGTGTGTGAGTGTGAGTGTGAAAAGTGAGTGTTAAAAAAAAAAAACTCTTGGTAACCTATCCAGAGCTATTGTGATTATTCTATGACATAATTTCTTTCTCTTCCATTTAAAAAATTATCTCATTTTACTAGCCTATATTTTATTTTAAAAATAGGTTTGCATTTGCAATTTAAAAACTGAAAATTACCATTACGTTTTATTTATGATTCAATTGGAGTAATCTCTCTGCCATTGGAAAACCATAAATTTTAAAAATGAATATATCAATATCTCGCACTGAGATCTGTTTGCTCGAAAAAAATAAAACATTTTTTTTGTTTAATTAATCTATTTAAAAAAATATATATATCAATCCATCTATCTCTATAAAGGATTCAAAAAGAACTAATTAAGTTTAAAATTCTCCCAAATGAAATAATCAAAATGGATTGCAACATAAAAAGTAGATAAATATTTTTATATTTTGATATTGTAGTGACGTCTAACAGTCAGACGATCCGATAAAAAAAACAAAAAATGTATAATTTATATTTCATTAAATTAACCAAAATCAATCACCAAATCAAAATTAAAATTCTAACTTTTATTTTTAAAGTGATAATAAATTAATCGTGAAATTAATAAAAAATAATTTAAAAAAATAAAAATAAAATATATTTATATTAAAAAAGCCAGAGGGGCATAAATAAATTTGATCGTATTTGCTTTCTGAATGATTGGCAACCCAAATGACTCACTAATTGATTTTTTTTTTACTATTTTTTGCTCCTGAGCCGTTCTTTTATACCCATAATTAATTTCTTTGAAGATTTAACAATGAATTATCAATTTTTCGAGGATTTTGTCTCATGGCAACATGACAAAAAATTAACTAAAAAAATTTGGTGTTTTTAGTCAAAAGCAAATTTTTTATTTTTTCAAAACATTCCAAATTATAGTCTGTATTTTTTATTATAAAATAAATAGATTATTATTCATCACAATAGTCTTGGTAATCCGGGCTCCGCGATTCTCAACACTGTGTCGCGCACATTTGGGTGCCGCCAAATTCTTAGTGTGCCGCCAAAATTTTAGAAACATCAACCTCAAATTTCTTATTAAAATTATTATTATTATTAACTTGTAATGAATACCTTAAAAATGTATTGTTGTTTTTGTAGTACAAATTATTTCATTTTACAAGTTATCATAAACTATTTTACACATTATATTATACAGGGGCGCCGGAACGAATTTGAATTAGGGGGGAGGGGCAAAAAATTTTTTTAGAAAATTAAAATAATTTAATATGTTTAAATAGTATAAAACAAAAACAAATCTACTATTAAAACTTTAAAAATTTTAAATAAAATCACAATTTTAATAAAATTAAAATTTTAAAAAATTTGCTAGTGATTTTATCAAAAATTTTTGGATAAAATTTGGAAAAAAATGAATTTCTTACTCTTTTAATTTTTTTTAATTTAGAAGATTTTATTTTTCAAAAGTAAAAATATATCATTTTTAAAAATAAATGAAATAAAAAAGAAATGTTGCCCCCCTCTGCCCCCCCCTGTAGGATGCCAGGGGGGCAATGTACCCTTGCCCCCCCCCCCCAGTTCCGGCGCCTATGATATTATGGTAAATAAACAACTTTTAAACTTTTCTTTTCCTTTGTGTGCCGAGATAAAAAAACAAAAGGTTGGGAATCACTGCTCTATATAATATTATTGATACAAAATTTCTGATGTCTAATTAAATTCAAAATAATTGTAAAATCTGTATAATTAAAGAATGTTTGAGGTTAGGAGAGGGGAGATTGTTCCTCTGCCCTTGGGGGAAAGTGTTTGTAGGGAGGCGCAACACGTGCGCGCAAAAGGGGGGTGCAACTGGTCCCTCCCCCTCCTGTAGGGATGTCAAACGACGTCAACGAGAGCGAGAGTGGTTCAGGTCCTGGCTTGATCGATCGGCCCCGCATCCCGGGACCAGGACCAGGGTCTAGGGATCGGGACTCCGCCCTGCCACCCTGACCCACTTTGGATATTCGGAAAATGGGTCGCCGTCGACGCCGCCTCCCAAGGACACCTGCCAAATTTAAAAATACATACAAAACAACCTAAATTGCACAAGCCTACTGCCAACTACTATACACACTCACAAGTCTATTCACATGCAAATTATTAACGCGCCTTCTTTTTTTTCACGAAAATAAATTTCAGTAATTTAACAAATCCATTCTATTATGTACCAAAAATAAAGTTGGATAAATATATAAACTATGTAGTCTAATTTTTTTTTTATATTTTTTTATTTAAGGTCTTTTTGGCATCTCATGGGATGGGGTCAACCCATTCCTATTTATTTCAAATGATTGTTAGCCAATTCAAATGAAATAAATTTTTCTCGCTTGGGACTGGAAACGAACCCGCTGCCCTAGGAACCATAAGCTAATGTCTTCTCTCTTCTCCACGAGTTTCTTGAAATAAAGAATTTAATTTTCTTTTTTATTGAATACCAATCAATTGAAATAAATAGGACTGGGTATAAATGGCCTCTGATGCCGAAAAAGACTTTAAAACGAATTTAAAAAAAATATAGCCTATAGCCTATATATATTTAATTCAAGTAAACTTATTGTTTTATGGCTGTGGAGATAATCAGGATCCGAAGGAACTTTGCAGCTAGGAGATTAAATAAAAAAAATCTTTTATTTAATTATTATAGTTAAGTAATTTAGATAATACCTAAGATCGTGTCTAGTTAACAATATTTGCCCTGATGAAAGTTGAGATTGGCGACTGAAACGTCGGCGAATAAAAATAAAATATTTTTTATTTAATCCTCCTGGCTGTAAAATTCCTTCCGATCCTGATTATTTTTTTAAATTAATATCTCAATATTTAAAAGTTCTATTATCAACATCTTTAAAAGTGTAATACGCTTTTGTTAGATTTTTTATTTTGAAAAATATTATTAATTTAATAATATTGATGCATCTTCATCGTTTTTAATTTTTTTTTTTTTTTTTTTTTTTTAATTAGTTTCCTTGGATTTTTTTTATTATTAATTATTCACATGTTTTATTTTTTGTTCTTTCGGCTATTAAAACGGTATACATTATTATTGACTTTATCTCGTTAAAGTTGGCTACCGGCGACCTTCCTCGGGCCACCCATCCGAGATTCGGCCGTGCTTGGCCTTGCTGCCAACCTGCTGGCGGCATCTTCACCCCAGCACAAGTCAGACGGCTTTATTATAATTGCGTTTAGTTTATCATCTTATAATAAATAATATATCTCTAATTATCGGACAGTTTCAAACTTGAATTTAAATTAATATTTATTGACTTTTTTTTTTAAATAAACATCTATGAGAAATTTTTGTATAGACCTATTGGTAGATAAAAAAAATTCTCCGTTTGAGAGGAGGATGATTATTTACGGCAATAGCGAATCCGCCAAACCAAGGTTAGGCCTTTTTTCGACATCCTGTCACATATTTGATTCACTGTTTGACTTGCCAATAAAACGCGAGTCTTCCAAATCCATCGATAACATTTTTTTTTTTGTTTGCCAAGTCACACTTTTTTTTATCAGCTTTTCGTGTTTTTAGGTAGAGTTGTTTCCAAATTAGGTGGGTCATGATCTCTTATCTTTTGCTATTCTACTCTTTTCATCAGTGGAAATAACCGAGTATTACACTGACACACTGGCTGTTTGCCATTTCCGATCGTCCTGAATGAATGCGACACCGCCTCATTTATTTTTATTTTTTGAATTTCAATTAATAACCTGTCAATTCATTTATCCGAATGAAAAGCAATTTTTTTTATTCATATCTGAATAAATATTAATTTTTTTTTTTTTTTCGATAAATAATAAAATCTATGAATAGATGAATAGATTTTATTAGCAGAATTTTTTTTTTTTTATTTTTTAAGTTTATTTCATTACTTTTGTTGAATAAATTTACACAAGACTACTCTTAAAAAGAAATAAATATTCACCCATGTAGCAATCAGTTCAGGATTTTAAACAATAAAAGATAAGTCCATTTTACGTCTAGAATACAAATTTGTCCATGAAAATAATCCAATTTACTTTGAGTAAGAAATGGGAGATCGACTACACTGTTAAAAATTTTCAAAGGTTATTCATAATCTTGTATATGAAGCCTGTTACACAATCTGTTTATGAATTTTACATTAGGGTATATGAAAAAATTCATATTCTAAAAAATGAACTTTAATAAACCAATTTATTAAAAGTCTTAAACGGGCTTATGAAAAATCTCAAACACTAGTTTAAAAAAAACCGCCCCTCGTGAGGTTTGAACTCGGACTCTTGTTTTCTTCTCTTCATATGTATGACGCCTCTATTAACTCGACTACTCACGATGTTAAGAATATACTTTTTAAGCTACTTAAATTTGATTTATATTTTTTTTTTTTACTTAATAAACCAGTTTATGAATTCTATTTCACAAACTGGGTATATTAAAATTCAAGCACGAAAGTATATGAAAAACGATTGAAAATTCATAATTTTTTTTTACAGCGTAGACATGAAGAAGTATGTCAAAAGCAAACGAAACTTTGGCAATTTTTACTTTTTTTTCAATGTTTGAAATAATTTTCGTCATTAGCACTGTGTTTTTGAGTATTCATGATCATGTCACTCGAGTGCACATGCGCGTCAATCGAAATTAGATGCTCAAAATTCTTGCAAACAAGTTTGAAGCCTTGAAGCCCATTGCTAAAGACTTCTTTTATATAAGAGGCATGGCAAAAATGTCTGATATTTACCTATTATTATGTATAAGATACAAAAAAAAAAAAAAGAAGAAATCCTAAAAATGAATTTAGCAATTTTTAATTCATTACATTTTAAATTAAACCTTATAGCTAAGTAGAAATAGGTAAATGAAAATCAAAGCACCTAATTGATAATTATATTCCAAGAAAAATTAATGAAACATTTAATAATTTCTTCTTTAGGCAAGATTGTCGTTAAATTAAGATTTTAATTAAATTTTGATTTAAAAATCCACTGATTAGCGATCCCTTATGATATTCTCTCATTAACGTTTTCATTAAAATTTCATCAATCACTCTTCGGCTCATTAAATTAAATTACACTTTAAAAGACGTTTTGATAAAGAAATAAAAAAATAGTTCTTGTTTATTAGAATCGTTTTTGTTGTTTTTGTTAATATAAATTTTTTAAACTATTATTTTTCAAACCCCTAAAATAGATGAACGTAATCTCGATTTGGTTTTGTTTATTTATTTATTTTGCACGTCGATTGACTCACGAAGTCGCCGCAACTCTCTTAATGAACTTGGCGGACACGACCTAGCAAGAAATTATTCTTTTATAGATCAAATAAGGCCTTAACAACTTTGGGAACAGAATCCTTAAAACGAACCTGATTTATTCAAAATACGTGGCCCAGCACCTCACAATTAATTAGCATCTCTTCAACATCTGTATTTGTGCAATTTCGTATTTTTTTTTTTTGTTGTAACCAATTAATTGAAGAACATCCCGCCTTGCTCGGGAACATTTTAACAATCTCAAATTGTTGGTGTTTGTTTGGAGAACAATTTTAGTGCCAGCCTTGTCCTATCTATCAAACATAAACAACTCATGGTGCGACCCAATTTTGTCACTTGCCAAAAACTAATTTGTGCCACTTGGCGATTCCAATTCTGAAGCTATTTTCGAGCTAGGTCAAAAATTAGCGGATATTTCGAATTATTTATAAACAATAGTTTCTTTTTTCACACTGTGTTAAAAACAAATGTAGGGATTCATATTTGGACTATTTCGACTTAATCTTTATTTACTTATTTATTTATTTTTTTTAATTAAAAAACACTCACACAAACATTCACACAGCCTTTTCGGCAACTTAGGCCAGATAAGACTTTACGATTACCGTTATATATGTTAATATATATTGTGGGTTCAGGCATTTTTATTTAAGCCATCTGGTATCCAAATGGCTTAAATAAAATCATCGGACTGCCTGGAGTCCGAACTCACGACGTTTGGTATAGGAGGTAGGCACGCTACCTACTACACCAAGCCCGGGGGCATCATTCAATTTAATAGTAAAGGAGATGAAATACAATAAATTTCTTTATTTAATATACCAGTATATAATATTTTCTAAACTGACTATTACTATTAACATCCACTGGATTCACAGTTATACATATTAAATGGACGATGTTATGCACGAAGGAACCAAGCGCCATTAAGCTAAATCTGAGAAAGGGGCATTTCATTTGCACACTTGTAAACAAACACAATGCCAATGACTTTTTTCTTGTTTTATACAAAAAAAAAAAGTGTCAGAGTAATAATGTTGTGATTTAAATAAAGAAGTAGATCTTTTTTTCCCTACAATCCAAGTAAAAATGATTAAAAATGATCGAGGAATTCACACGCCCGCACCAGGGACAGACACAGAAGATCGAAAGTGACCAGAAGAAAAATGTGTCTCTGGTGCGGGCGTGTGTATCCCTGTGTGTCCCTGGTGCGGACGTGTAGGCCTGTATGTCCCTGTATGTCTCTCAAGGTTGCAGACCTGCTGAGGGCGTGTGTATTCCTCCATCATTTTTAATCACTTTTACTTGGAAAGATGGCGGTCTTATCTCAATTTCGATCAAAATGGCGCTTGGTTCCTTTGTGCATAACATCGTTCAAATAAAATTTATCATTAGAAATCGTTATCATTATAAATCATTATATTGAGAACTCGTCTTATGAATGCCTTTCTTCTTACCAGCAGGCGAAGTTGGACTATTAATTCATTCTTTTATGACTAAACCATTGAGGGTTCATTATTTAAAACCACATTAGTCCTGATGAAGGGAGACTTTGAGTCCCCCGAAACGTCGACTGTATAGTGGTATTAAAATTTGGCCTGAAAATACCTCCAGCATTTTCATTTCTCATTCATTATAAATCGTCAGAAAAAGTCCATATTCTCTTATATAGTCTCCTCTCAGGCGCGTAGATTTTTTCGGGATAGGAACTCAGATTTAAAAAATCACACCCCTCCCCTACTAACATATTTTATTTACAAGAGCCTCTCAAAAATAATATTTCATGAAAATTTTTTTAAATGTATTTGTTTCTTCTTCTCTCTAGAATGAATTTTTATGAATTTCACAGATTCACACCCTATCGTATTTGATTTTGATTTAGATCCTATATTTGAGGGTTAAATGAAGACTCTGGAAGTCTTCAGTTGGGAGTGAGAGAATGAAGAATATCACTTAAAAATAAAACAAATAATTTATAGAAATTTTTAAGGCAAAATGGAAATTTTTAAGGCAAAATGGATCTAATTTAAATTTTTTTCTTTTTATACATTAAATCAGCGTTTTCCAAACTGTGAGGCGCGCCTCCCTAGGGAGGCGCGGACTAGTCTAAGGGGAGGCGCGAATATTGGCCACCAAGATCAATTTTCCAAATGATTGCTAGTTTTGTAAATAAAATAATTTAGAAGATTCTGGGACTGAGTTTTTAATTATAATAATAAATATGAATAAATTAAAAAAATATTTTTATATAAATTTATATTTTTTAGTATTAAAATTTTTTGTTTTTGTATTATTTTATTAAATGTGTGGGGTAGGGGGGCGGCATACGATTAAATATTTTTAAGGGAGGCGTTAAAACATAAACCACTGGCCTAAAGTAAGACATTCTAGAAAATTATACTATGTATAAAACCCAAAGACGGATCCAGGGAAGTTTTTCAGGGTTTTAATTTTTTTCTGACTAGACGCGAAGCTCGCCCAAGGCGATAGCTTTGTTAATTATTTTATTTATTAGGATTGGATAAGGGGTTGAAAAATTGAAAAAAAAAATGTTTTTTAAATTTATTTTAGCTAAATCGAAGCCAAATAAATAGAAAACATTCAAAAAATAGCGTTATTATTTTGATTAGGGGGGGATGAAGGGTTGATTATTTAAGAAGGGCCTTGGAATATTCTAAATCACTTGTTGACATTCTTTTCCAGTTTTAAATATAGTTAGATTAGAGCAAAAGGTATTTTTTTACTTTTAATAAAAAGGGAATTGTTATTTTCATCTGTTTTATTCCTATACAAACAGAGAGAGACAAGTCTATCTCTCGTTCAGTCGAGAGCGTGGCCGAGATGCAGGCGCTGCTCTTTTTTTTGTGTTTAAAGTGAATCAAAGTGAATAATTAATATAGTGTAATTCACCCTGACCTCACCGTCAACCAGCACACCCTCTTGAGTTATTTAAGGTAATTATTATGCATTTTATCGTTGAAAAAAAAAATGATAGAAACAAATAATTTGGCTGAGAAAAACGATTCTTTTGAATATGAAAATAAAATAAAAATTAAAATAATTATTTATAAATCTATTCAAATTATTTTGAGAGTAATTTCGCGGTGAAGGCTCGCATTTTCTTAAAGGGGGGGGGGGGGAGGTATGAAGGCATTAAACATGGGGGTTAATGTCCCATCCCCTAAAATGCACAAAGATATTAATGTTTTTTAATACTTTTACTAAAAATAAGTGCATTCCGTTTGAGTTAAAATTTATATTCAATATTTAGCAAATAGCATAGTGGTGTAGAAACATTTTAATGTCATTCTAAAATTTCTTATTGCAGGGGCGGAATTAATTTTTGAAGATTTCGAAACTCTCATAAACAGATAATAATAACACTGGGTAACTTAAGAACTCATCGAATCTCTTGCAGAATTTTTTTAAGGATTTTTTTCATTAGGTAGAAAAGTAAGATATGATTAGTCCACTTAGAATTTTACTGGGGTGAGTTAGCGCATTTTTTTGTATTTAGAACTAACCTCAATTAGGATTTGAATTTTTACTTTCTCTTACCTATATGTATAAGTTAATATCCATATATATATAGAGAAGTATTGGATTCATGTCAAAAATTCGATGTCTAGACTTTGATGGATATATACATTTTGAGGTCCCCTGAATCAAAAAAAATGGTTTTCGAGACATGTTCTGTCTGTGTGTCTGTTTGGGTTCAATTTAAAGTATGAAGGAATTGAGCTGAGAGGTTGAAATTTTATATTTAAGTTAGGCACCCCCCTAGGGCGTGAAAATAAGATTTGAGAAAAATATTTTTCTTCAGGAATGGAAGTTAGAAAAAACGAAACCAGAATTTTTTCTTTAAAAATATATTTTAACAGCTTACGTTTCAGCTTTGGTCAAAGCCATCCTCGGAGCTGTTAGTGGTCATCCGAGGATGGCTTTGACCAAGGTCGAAACGTAAGCTGTTAAAATATATTTTTAAAGAAAAAATTCTGGTTGCGTTTTCTTGTAACTTTCATTCCTGATACAAATTCCACCAGCCATAAATTACCCTTATACCAGGGTTTTCCAAACTGTGAGGCGCGGACTAGTCTAAGGGGAAGCGCGAATATTGGCCACCAGGACCAATTTTCCAAATGATTGCTAGTTTTAATATAAATAAGAATAAATAAATAAAAATATTTTTATATAAATTTATATTTTTTAGCATTAAAAATTTTTGTTTTTGTATTACTTTATAAAATGGGAGGGGGGGGGGCGTCATAAGAATAAATATTTTTAAGGGAGGCGTGGTAACATAAAGTTTGGAAACCACTGCATTAAATCATCTTTTCTCTTGGATCTTGTCAAAAATATTTTAAGTTCATTTAGTATATAGGCATAATCCAATAAATGAATACTAGTATAAACTAGTGAGATTCTTAAAAAAAAATACAAATCACGGTATATTAAGGGGGATCTAAATCATGATAGTCCATATATGTATCCAACTAATTAGATGTCTAAACATATTTACAATGAGGATCAAAGCGAAAAAAACAACTTGTTAAAAAAAACAACTTGACTTTTGCTTTTGCGTTCATTCGCTTAAATAAAAAAAAATTTTTTAAAAATAATTTTTTTATTTAATTAGTTACCGATTACATGTACTATTAAAATAGTAAAAATATTCCCTTTATAGATAAGACTACTCTATCAATTATTCATGTTAATTTTTTTATTTCGTTTTTTAAAAAACGTCATCATCATACATTCATATATTAATTTTTTTATATTAATAATATAATTCAAGTTTTAATATTCAAAAGAAATGTTAACTTCCTGATAATATAAATTAGATTGAAAGGAAAATCATACATTTTATTTAATTAATAAATAGATGTGGGCGTATAAATAAAAAACAGTCTACTGCTCGAAAATAATTAAAAATTCTACTCTATCTTTGATTTATTTAATTTATATACTTTTGTAATTGTCTGAGAGTGCCATTGTTCTCTTTTCCCCTAAAGATAGGCAACCTACGTTACAAAAGATTTGATTAATATAAACAAAAATGAAATATTAAAAGAAAAATGTTAATTATATTATAAAATATAAATTATATTAATAAATATAATAGAAACTATGGAGATCTTTATTTTGAAATCAAGATGTTGACCGCTGCAGTTGATATGCAAATAATCGCCAGCCAGCTTCGATCATTTCACTGCCATCTGGAGGCCTGACGACTAACTAATCGCTCCCCCTTATCCCACGGGATCTGCTTCTCCAACCGGGTGCTTTGAACCCAAGCATTCATTGCATATTCCTTCAAATTGAGTGGAAGAATAATCAAAAGCACGCCAGATCCCGTTTCCCAGTGCGGTTGACATCATTCATCTTGGTTGCCATTTCCATAATCGAATTCGTTCGACATTGAAATCAGTCCCATCGTTGTATAGTAATGCGGCTGGACTCAGTTAATTCCGGGCTGATGTACTGCCCTACAAATGACGACTAAGTCAAGGTCCCATACTCAGGCCCTTCGGGACCTTTTTTTAGGCCGCTTGCTTTAAGCCGCGTGCAGAACTCGCATACGTCATCGGCGACGTCCTTGGAGGCGCAGACCCAAGGCTCTTCCTGATTGGCCGCCGCCTCCATTAACATTCCCCCGGGCCATTCCATCGACGCCATTTTCATTTTCATAAAATCGTGACATACCAAGTGATAGGCATCAAAACAGCCAAGCAGAGATATGATATTTGTGGCCCCAGGGTCAGCTTTGCCACTTGCTATTACGGACAAACGTAACGCGGAATATATTTATTTTTAAAATTTTATAATCATAGTTCATCCTGAATAAACTATAATTAGCCAAGTCAACAACTATTTTTATTTCGCAGATAGTTGCCAAGATAACTTCTTCTAAGATTCGTACCAATAGTACTAATAACTCATATTTTATTTACTTTACTATTTATTATTTTCTCTCTTTGTCTATTAATATAGACTAATCCTAATATTTAATATCTACATTTCCCTCTTTCAGATCGAAATTACAATTTTCGGTTAATTCTTTTGTTCTCCATCACGAATTATATTTTTTAATTGATTAAAAATTAATACTTAGCCTTTTTCCCAAGTCTTCTGTAATATCTTATAATTTTATAAACAATTTTAATTCTAAATAATTAGTTGATTTCATCAATTCCTTATTACATCATTATACTAGAGCCAATTTCTATTGTAAAAACAAATTACTTTAAATACTATTCCTATAAAATAATTGGAACAAATTTAAATATATCTTTTTTTAATTTGCCGGCTTTTGGGTTACAATATTCAGCTCTAGAAGTGTATAAAATAAAAATTTTAAAACAAAGGAAATCATCTTTTTTATTTCATTTGTCTTTTTCGGCATAGATTCCGTCTCTATTTATTTCAATTGATTGGTAGACAATCCAATTGAAATAAATTGTCGCTTAGGGATGGGATGCGAACCCGCAACCCTTGGTCCAAATGGCCAGCACGTTAACCAATACACCAAAGCCCGAGGGCGAAAATCATCTAAAATTAATATCCATATTAATATATAATTTCAAATATGTGGATGTTGTTGCATGGGCAGCCAAGGCGAAAAAAAAGTCTATTTTTGTCGACGTTTCGAATACCACTCTTCATCAGGACAAAAATGATAACAAATTGTCAGGTTAGTTGACATCATTTTTATCCTGATGAAGAGTGCGATCGGCACTCGAAACGTCGACAAAAAATAAACTTATTTTGTTTTTCGCCTTGGCTGCCCCTACCACCACATCCTCATATCATAATATCCAGCCATCAAGAAACAACTAGTTATAATTTCAAAGATTTTATCTTAAAGCGTGAAAAAATCCGAGATTGTAACAGAAATTAAATCTTTTCCCGTGACTAATTTATATAATAAATTAAAAACCACCATAAACTAAATAGAAATAAACAAATTTAACCCTCTCAAATTTGTATACGTTATTTTTTGTTAATTTTGATTCTGGAATTTTTTTTTAAAATTACTTTTTTTTCTTTGTTCAGGTGGACGACCAGATGAAGCTGCTACAACATTCATGGTCAGATATGCTGGTGCTGGACCATGTGCACCAAAGGATGCACAACTCCCTACCTGATGAAATGAATCTGCCTAATGGCCAGAAATTCGACTTGTTGGCGTTGGGACTTCTAGGAGTGCCGTCTCTCGCTGAACATTTTAATGGACTCACTGCCAGGCTTCTCGAGCTCAAATTCGATCTCGGCGATTATGTCTGTCTCAAGTTCCTGCTCCTCCTTAACCCTGGTGAGTTTACAACGACCAGATCGTCTCTCTATAGCATCTAATAAAAAATAGTCCAAAAGTTAACTGTCTATATTATTTATTACTTACAGTTACAACTTTTCAAAGCTTCCCATTTTGACAATAATATTTGAAGTCATAAAGAATTTGAAAATCAAAAAACTCAGAAACCCTTCAAATAAAACGTCCGGATTTCCCTTCTTGGAATCTTTTTCTTTTGGTTGACTCTTCGTTGTTTTGGAACGGTCTTAGGGTAGGGGAGGGTAATTCCTTGAATTCTGTCTCTATACCAATAACAAGAAGGTTGATTTTTGCCGACACATCTTTAAAGTATAGACTACAAATGTTTTGAAGATTCTTTTTAAAATTTTATTTAAATTTGAAGAGATAAATTGGCTGTTGTATTTCCTGTCACCTAAACAAGATGAATTTATTACTTTCTCTTACCTATGTATATATGTATATATATATAGAGAGAAAGTATTGGATTCATGTCAAAAATTCGATGTCGAGATTTTGATGGATCTTCACGTTTTGAGGTCCCCTGAATCCAAAAAAGTGGTTTTCGCGACATGGTCTGTCTGTGGGTGGGTGGGTGTGTGTGTCTGTCGTGTGTCTGTGTGTCTTTGAACAAAATATCTCAAGAACGAAAAGAGCTAGGAAGTTGAAATTTTATATTTAAGTTAGGCACCCCCATGGGACGTGACACGAAGCTTTTGAACAAAATCGACCAAAAAGTACTAGCACTTTTCTGATTCACTTTTTCAGTTTTTTTCGATTTTCTCAAAATTTGCTCCAACGATTTTTTTTAAATTCAAAAATCAATTATTTTTTAGATTCTCTATAAAATGTATATTCTCATTTTGTGATTGAAATCTTCTGAAGACCACTTTACTCTTGTACTCCATAGAAAAGATAGGAGAAATGGTTGCCATGGTATCAAAATATAAATATTTTCCCATACTTATAAATTTTACATCTTGAATTCAATTGTACTCTACTGTCGGAAACTAAATACATGTCGACACAAAAAATCTGGTGTGACAAGCACAGTACACAACTTTCGATTACCGCAGGTAAGAGAAAGTTGTGTGCTGTGCGCCAGTCACACCAGATTTTTAATTTTTCAGTGAATTTATATAAAACGAATTATAGTCTGATTATTTTGATTTACACTCTGGTCATATCTCTAGGAACAGTTTTAGATTATTTTTTTTATCTTTGAGATGTTCTCTGACCTTCTCTCTTGATCATCATATTTTTATTCAATTTGAGCGCCTGGCTTTCGGCCAGTAGGCAACCTGTTAAATCCACCCCTATATAATTATAGGCCTACTAAAAAAATCACCTTCTCATTCCACCCGCTAAATTTTTTTTATGATAACTCTCTTATCAATACTCTTTTAGCGAATGCCGCTTAAGAAAATTTATAACATAACCGGATGCTCAATTTTTTCTTTATCATGTGTTGAATAACATGGGCGTCGCCAAGGGCAGGGCCCCCTGCATCTGAAAATATTAGTCTAAACACGAACTAAATGTCTCAAAATTTTGTAAATCTTTACTTTTTATTAGTTAAATATTTTTCGAGATCTAAATATTTCAAAATACCTCGATTCGGACTTAACTAGTCATATATATATTTAACAAGACTGTGAGTGTTGTTTATTGGTGAGGCCAAACATCCCATGGCCCCCGGGAATCGAACCCAGGATCTTCAGCCTTTCCGGGGCATTGGCATGCTGTCCATTGCACCAGGCCACCGGCACCTCGACCTACACCGGTTTTATTGGTGTAAGTCGAGGGTCCGGTGGCCTGGTGCAATGGACAGCATGCCAATGCCCCGGAAAGGCTGGAGATCCTGGGTTCGATTCCCGGGGGCCATGGGATGTTTGGCCTCACCAATAAATAACACAGTCTTGTTAAATTGACTTTTTATGTTTGATAAAATTCTACTATTTATCATCTCAAATTTAGATAAATTTATTATTTCTTAAGTTAAAAAATGAAGCAGTTAATATAAACAAAGTCTCTGAGCCCAAAAAGCATTTGAAATGAACTTGGAGTCGATTATGAAACCTCGCGAATGGAATGTAGAGTCTTATGCCTCCAGGGAACATAATTAAGGATGGAAGCTGACAATTTTTTTACTTAAGAAATAATTTTTTTTTTTAAGTAAAAATAAAATTTTAATCATTCGTGAAAATCAATTTGATCTGATAATCTGTTTGCACTTAATTTTTATTGTTTTACTTTCTCTTACCTATAGGCGTTAATATATAGAGAAAGATAGTCAAAAATTCATATCAAGATGAATATATACGTTTTGAGGTCCCCTGAATCCGAAAAATCTGGTGTGACTGTCGCACAGCACACAACTTTCTCTTACCTTCGGTAATCGAAAGTTGTGTTCTGTGCTTGTCACACCAGATTTTTTGTGTCTACAAAAATTTAGTTTCCGCCAATATATTAGAATTAAAGATGTCAAATTTATAAACATGGGAAAATATTTATATTTTGTTACCATGGCAACCATTTCTCCTATCTTCTCTATGAAGCACAAGAGTAAAGTGTGCTTCAAACAATTTTGAGAGCAAAACGAGAATATACATTTGAAAGAGCATCTAAAAAATAATTGATTTTTGAATTTTAATCAAAATCGTTAGAGCGAATTTTGAGAAAATCGAAAAAAACTGAAAAAGTACATCAGTAAAGTACTAGTACTCTTTGGCCGATTTTGATTAAAAGCTTATTTTTCCGGTCCCGGGGGGTGTTTAACTTAAATATAAAATTTCAACCTCGTAGCTCAATTCCTTCATGCTTAAAATTGAACACACACACACCCACCCACACACACACACCCACCCACACACACACAGACAGACCATGTCGCGAAAACCACTTTTTTGGATTCAGGGGACCTCAAAACGTGAAGATCCATCAAAATCTCGACATCGAATTTTTGACATGAATCCAATACTTTCTCTCTATATATATATTACATATATACATAGGTAAGAGAAAGTAAAAAGTGGTTTTCGCAACATGGTCTGTCTGTGTGTGTCTCTGGGAACAAAATTTCTCAAGAACGAAAAGAGCTAGGGGGTTGAAATTTTATATTTAAGTTAGGCACACCCCTGAGAAGAAACACGAAGCTTTTGAACAAAAACGTCCAAAAACTACTAGTACTTTACTGATGTACTTTTTCAGTTGTTTTTTTCTCAATATTCGCTCTAACGATTTTGATTAAAATTCATAAATCAATTATTTTTTAGATTTCTTTAAAATGTATATTCCGATTTGGCTCTCAAAATTGTTTGAAGGATACTTTACTCTTGCACTTCATAGGAAATATAGGAGAAATGGTTACCATGGTAATAAAATAAATATTTTCTCTAGTTTATAAATTTTACATCTTGAATTTTAATATATTGGCGGAAACTAAATATATATTGACACAAAAACTCTGGTGTGATAAGCACAGCGCACAACTTTCTCATACCTTTTGTATTTTTAATAGAATTTTATAAAAATTAATTTCCACAGGCAATCTAAAAAAATGCATTTACTTAAAATAGTCAAATATTGCTTAACACATTGGAATTTTATAAATTTTTTATAACTTGGTATAAATATATTTTTTTTTAGAAACTTGAAAATAGATATAAGGATGTTAATTCCATTTGATTATAAGACATGTGGATAGAGGCATTAACTCTCTCCTATCTTGAATAGATCTGACCAACTGGTCGGGTTTGACTCCCGGACAAGTCCCGTCTAATTAAAACTTTCTCTTTCCTCTAGGCTAGAGATGCGGTACATTCCAAACTATTTTTTTTAACTAGTATAAGTTTTTATTTAAACAAATGATGCTCGCGACTAGTATCACTGTTAGGATGTTTTTGCATGTCGGGAATTTTGCATGTCACTTGGTCTCTCGGCGCTCGGCAACCCGTCGTCCTTGATACCGAGTTTCAGGGCTTCGTCGAAGACAGCCTCTCGCTCCGTTAGGCGCCCTGCTATTTCCGCCCTCGCATTGCCACCACCAACAAGGAAAATAATAGCTAAGCATTTATAAAGCATCGAAATCTCATTTCGCCAGGCCATCGCTTCAAATGACCGCGTCGGAAAAAAAAAAATTAATTCGCTGATTTATTATATGATTCGAATGTAGGCTTATATATATGGATTGATTACAATTCAAAAAATAGCTGATATTCATATTCCTGAGGCAATCAGTTTTGAATCCTATTCACTAAATTACTTTAACATAAGAATTAGAAAAAATTTTACTTTCTCTAAAATGCTGCCTGCCTCTATTAACATTTTTTATTTATTTATATAAATTCACTCAGGGGCTCACTTCTAGTGAGTACGTGGATGGCGACCACGAGTTACCCGAGCTAGGCTGGCATTTCTTCCTTTCTCTTATGTCAGCCATTTTTCCCTTTTCATGTAAGCGTCAGGCCGTGAGACGGGTCGGCTTGCTTTTTCTCTCGGTCTCATATTTCTTATAAATTAATTTTGCCGTCCCCACTTAGGGATAAGGCTAAGACAGTAGTAGATTTATTTATATAAATATAAACCTTAAGTAATATTCCCTAAAGAAGCACCTTTAGTTTTGATGATCTAAGATTTTAAAATTCAAAATATTACACGGAACAAAATTAACTAGAACATCTTTTGTTTTTGCGGGCATTAAATTGTAGCAAATCCTTATTTTTAAATATCCAACCACACTGACCATGAGTTATTGATAACTAATCGTAATACTTACATAATAATAATTAACGAAAAGATGAAAAAGAGATCCTAAATTATTTATAAATTTAAGATATTTCACCCCCCAGGTTCAATAATAATATTCTGGAGGCCACGGGGCGCGGGTTCGGATCCCAGGCACTTGAATTTATTTAAATCATTTGAATACCAAATGGTACAAATAGTACCTGGACCCTCTAATAAATTGTCAATCATTTGTATCGATGTCAAGATTTTTTTTTTTTTAATAATAATAAAAAATGTTTACCTTCCCGGGAATCGAACCAGAGAAGCGATTTTTTATCAAAAATTAGATTTTCGTTTCTCGAGTGATTGGAATTTTTTATTCTTCCAGGCTAGCTATAGACTAATAAATAAATAATAATAATATAGTTCCGCCCGCCGCGAAAGCGTGGAAGTCCTGGTTCGACTCCAGGGGGCACAATTTTTGCACAATCAAACACGAACTTACCTCCCAAATTTGTTAAACGAAATATTGACTGGCTAATTTAATACTGTCTATTTGAGCGTTGTTTAAAAAAAAATTCCATCTCTTTTCAAACAAAGCTCTACCTAGTAATATATTCCTATATAAACTTTTAAATGATATCCTAGTTTTTTTTTTTTTTCTAACATCACTTTTATAAAAATTCTTAGTGAATTCAGCCCGAGATAAAACTGGTTTTTAATTAAATTTGCAAAAAAAAACTTATCTTCTCTATCCAGTAATAGTTTTAAATAAGATCCATAAATTAACTGAAATATAAGAACGAAATGAAAAAAAAAAAAATTATTCAGCCTTGAAATTCTCCCTCTCTCTATAAAGAAATTAAAACAAACACTCTGAATTGGAAATGCTCTCTCTTTCTCGAGGTTCTTTATTAAGTTGATGCTTGTTTCGTAGCGCATCAAAAGACCCCGAGTTCTCGTGCCCTGAGGGTCGCTGGAAATGCATTGTCCGTCCGGTAATCCGGTCGAGGTGAAATCCGTTTCATTTTTCATCGGACACTGACGAGTCACGTTCCCAAGCCCAGTGGGTCGTTAACATTCAAAGTCCTAGACTCTAAAATATATACAAAGAAATTGAGCTCAGACCCTATTTTAGGAAGTCAACCGAAGAGCCCTAATCTTGGTTAAATCACATTCTAATTATCCAGCTATTATCATCATAAAGAAATGTCCTAATTAGAGAGTTTTATCATAAAAAAAAAAAAAAAAAAAATTATTATCAAAATCTTTTGTGGTTTAAAAACGATTAAAAAAAACTATAATAAAAAATCGAGGCTATTTAAATAATTTTTCTCTAATAATTTAATATTATTATGTGTCAACATATAGTTAGTTTCCTCAAGTGACTAGTATATTAAAATTCAAGTTGTAATAAAATTTATAAACATGAGAAATTATCGAAGTGGAAAATTTTTCGTTTATTTATTAAAAATCTGGTGCGACACACACAACTTTCTCTTACCTTTGGTAATTAAAAGTCCTGTGCTTGTCACACCAGATTTTTTGTGTCGACATATATTTAGTTTCCACCAGTAACTCGAATATTAAAATTCAAAATGTAATAAAATTTATTTATTTTTTTTCTTTTAAAAAACACACTTTTCTCATTCACACTCACACTCACACACACATTCACACAGTCTTTTCTGCAACTCAAGCCATATAAACTTTGACGATATCCGATATTGGTTAATATACATAACAGGGGTCCAGGCAATCTTATTTAGGCCATTTGGTATCCAAATGGGTCCGAACCCGCGACCTTTGGTATACGAGGTTAGCACGCTAACCCCTACACCAAGCCCGTGGGCAAAAAATTTAAAAAAATATTTATATTTGTTACCATGGCATCCATTTCTCTTTCTTTCCTATGAAGTACAAGGGTAAAGTGTGCTTCAAAAAATTTCAAGGACAAAATGAGAATATACATTTTAAAGAGCATCTAAAAAATAATTGATTTATGAATTTTAATCAATTGTTGGAGCGAATTTTGAGAAAATCGAAAATAAAAAAAAAACTGAAAAAGTTCATCAGTAAAGTACTAGAAATTTTTGGTCGATTTTGTTCAAAATCTTCATGCCAGGGGGTGCCTAACCTAGTATAAAATCTCGACCTCCTAGCTGTTTTCGTTCTTGAGATATTTTTTTCACAGACAAACAGACCATTTTGCGGGACCCGCTTTTTTGAACTCAGGGGACCACAAAACAGTTATTCTTATAAAAAATATATTAATTAATATTTATTGATATGAGAAAGTAAAAAAGAATTCTCAATTAATATTTATTTCCTAAATTCATTTTAAATATATTTTTTAAATTATTATAATAGTTTAGAGACAATACCTTAAAAAAAATATATATTTTTTTTTTTATTTTATAATTAATTTCTTAGGTGTAAAATCAGATAAATTTAAAACAGAAGACAAAAGTCCTAAAATTTTGAAGCCCTGAAAACATGGAGATAAACTGATCTCAATAGTCTATTGTTCTAAGCCTAATTATAATATTTTTTTTCTTTCTGCCGGAATAACAATACAATGTTAATGATGTTCATTAAAATAAAAATATAATTCTTTTAAGAACTATTCAAGCTGGAACAAGAAAAAAATATTCTATAAAAACTTAACCCATTCTTTTTATTATATTGATATTAACGCTATTCTAAAATTTTTTATGCTAATTACTAAAGGAAAAAAAACTAAATAGATTGATATATCGGATGGACATCGCTAGGAAATAAACCTGCGTTACAATATAAGGAGAAAGAAGAAAATAAAAAATTTTTATAGCAATAATTGAGTCTCCATTTCACTCTTTTTTTCGGAACGTTTCGGCTGGTATCAGCCCTGCCATCTTCAGCTTTCAAAACTAGAAAATATCATAAATAATTTTTTTTTAATTTTAAAGGAAAGAATGAATAATCTACCAGAAGAATGCAGCCAAATTTTATTTCATTTAATTTAATAAAAATTCTTAATCACGTGCTGATTTTTCGGTTCGGGTTTGAACCATCTTCGGAACAGTGATTTTGTCTATATCAAAAAATAAGATCTGAATCATATAATAATATACTTACAGTATATTCAAATTTTAGTTGTCTCTGTTATTAATACAAATTATTTGCTTTCTTTGTTAAGAGAATTTAATTTTTCTTAAAATACCTACAAGTGATACCATAAAGTTCAGGGTTATAATATCATACAATTCCACCATCTGATTTATTTATTTATTTTTTAATTTATTTAATTTAATAAATCGGCATTTAGACCCCTTCTCTATTTCAACTGATGGTAGCCAATCAAATTGAAATAAATTGTCCCTTGATACGGGATGTGAACCCACGACCCTTGGTATAAAAGGCCAAAGACGCAGTCTAAATGGCTTCCGATGCCGAAAAAGACCTTAAACGAATTTAAAAAAATAAATAAATCAGATGGTGGAATTGTATGATAAGCTTGAACTTCGTGGTATTACTTGCAGGTATTTTAAGAAAAATCACATTCTCTTAACAAACCCGCCAACCCCGCACCGCGAGATTAATAATGGTGAGGACAGAAGAAGAAGATATTCTCTTAACAAAGAATGCAAATAATTTGTATAATAACAACTCTATTTTTTTTCTTTTTTTTTTGTATACAAATTTGAATATACTTATTATAAGTATATTAATTTATTGATATAAAAAAATGATATTAATTTATTGATATAAAAAAATTAGATAAGTGAATGTATTAATACGAGTATAATTTTCTAGCTTTGAAGGCCGAAGATGGCAGGGTTGATCCCCAACCGAACCATTTTGAAAAAATATAGACAGCCGACTAACTTTTAATACATTTTTTTTTTTTTTTTTTTTTTTTTATCTAAATAGAATTTCTTCATATTTGAGACTGATTGGTTGCCTAACTTCAGGGCGCTACTTGCCTGTAGATTGGAATTTGATCGGGAATATTTATTTGTTAAAAATTTATTATTATTATTATTATTACATAAATAATTTTCCGACTGTTTTATAAAATGCAAATTTTTGGCCATTTATGGTATATATATAATAATAAAAAAATCTCTGACAAGTTTGAGACGTGTATTTACTTAAGCTTTGTAAATCTTTTATTATATCTTATTAACTCTTGGTTAATCCATTAATTTTGTTATTGAAGAGCAGTTGCATTGAATGGATGAAATTTCATTCTTCTTAGGCCCTTTCTTATAATATATTGCAATATTATAATAGTAAGCTACTGTACTGATTTCATAAATTTTGCCTTCTCTCTCCTTTAACTTTGAAATTTTATATAAATATACCTAATTTATTTATTAACAATAACGCCTTTAACATTTTATTTTTATTCATTAAATTATTACAGATCTCTAATATATTAATAATATAAAAATTTCAAATTGATTCTTCTCTTCTTTTTCTTTTTATAATTAAACCTTTAAAATGATCTAATTCTAATTCTTCATATCTTCATTTCCACTCTCTCATTCACTCAACTTGTATTTATAATTCCGCAATAATCGTGACACGAGTTCCTAAATGCATTAGCTAATACTCGCTCATTCACTTTAAAAGACTGTCGCTTTCATCATGTTTGTGAATATTGTTCAGAACTATAGTGTAATTGAGGTTAGCTATACTAACACTTATTTAAGTGGCTTATATACTAAAACCACTCTAGTATTTCATGTCGAAAATAACCTTCAAGTGAGAGAATAACGACCGAAAACGTATTATTTATGAGTGATGTACTGATTAACGGATAATCTTTCAATAATCGGTACTCGATGATTAACGATGGAACAAAAATCTGGTACTTAGATTTACTTTTATATTTTGAAATATTTTATTAGACATAGATTTTATTTTTTATTATGCTGCTTACTAATGCGTTCTAATGTATATTTTTTTAAATTATTGAATATTATCATTTTCTTCTGCAATATTGTCTTTTAAAAACATAATTTTTTTTTTAACACACACTTTTTTTTCCCATTCACACTCACATCCGCACAGTCTTTTCGACAACTTAGGCCATATAAGACTTTATACGATAACCGTTATTATGAAATATATATATATATATATATATATATATATATATATATATATATATATATATATATTGGGAGCAAGAGCGGATCCAGAGGTGTTTCTCCGGGGGGGGGGGGGGGGTAATCTGGTGTGGCTGGTCGCACAGCACAATTTTTTTTTAAGTTCTGTAATTTAAAGACGCATTCTGTACTTGTTTGCCAGAATATAAATACAAATCAAGTGTATTAATTTTTAAAATTTTACATTCAAAATAAATTTTGTTTCGAAAAAAAGTATTTTTTTTCTTCAAATCTGGGGAGGGGGTAATTACCCCCCCCCCCCCTTGTATCCGCCCTTGATTGGGGGTTCATGCATTCTTAAACATAACTTGTTAAGAAAACGTGCGTCGTTTTATAAAATTTTATACAGACCAGCTTTTTTTTTTTAAATGCTCTGGTTTTATTGATATAGTAAATAACAAATGGAATTTAAAATTTAATTTTAAAATGATTTTTAAGAAAATAAGTACAAAATCAAGACTTTTTCTCAGCCTCACTAGATAATTCTACAATTCTATAGTGAGAGAACCGTACGTATACTTTATACGAGAAATAAATAAGACGAGGTTCAATTTTCTTCAAAAACTATAGTTTGTTAAAAACGGGACAAAATTGACATTTTTATAAAAACGAGGATATGACCGAGAAATATATATTAAAAAAAAAAAAACGGTACTATTCCGTTCAAAACGGTACGTATAGTCACCCTACCTGTAACCCAACAATTTACTATTTCAAATGAATATTATTTATGTATATCTTCAAAAAGAGGTCAAACAATTTTTAAACTAATGTCGTATATTTATTTTTACAGATGTTCGAGGCATTGTGAACCGAAAACACGTGCAAGAGGGTTTTGAGCAGGTGCAGCATGCACTACACGAGTATACCATCACATGCTGTCCCCAGATTCAGGTGAGTTAGAAAATTTCTCTCTTATACAATATTTAATCCTCACATTTATTTATCTATCAAATATAAATATTCATGAAGACTTTTAATTAAACTGAGATAGTAAATAAAATTTCATCCCCTGATTTACAAGCAACACATCGCTTACTTATTAATTAGTTATTGTATCTCTCGTGAAAAGACACCGATTCATCCAAGTGAGACGAATTAATTAAAAATTTAAATTAATTCATATTCAGGTAGTCTGATTATCGTGAGTCAAGGACATTCGTGCCCTCATACGCTGTTTATGATCCTAAGCTTACGAAATGCTCTTTGTAGTGATTATATGTTTTAAACGAGACAATTCGTTCAATTAATTTAATAATTTTTTTAAAATATAATTTTTAAAGTATCACAAAGTTTGGAACCAAACTCCACGATCAATTTTTTGAGACGATTCTTTCATTTAATATTAAAGAAAAATTATAAAAAAAATTAGGCAAGAAATTTACAAAACCTTCCGCTCGGTTTTTGGAACGAAGTTCTTTTACGCGACAGAAAAACGTAACAAAAAGCAGCAGTAACAAAAATTCGTTACAGCGCCCGAGCACTGGCGGAGGAAGACGAGGCTAGCCGAAGCCTTGCCGAGGCCATGCCTAGCCCCCTCCCCCCTCCCCGTCAAGAGCAATTTTTAGTAGTTTTTTTTTTTTTTTTATTTTATTTTTTTTTTATTTATTCCATTTAATTGATTTTATAATTATTTCATTTTTATTTATTATTTTTTTTTTTGGAAGTGGTGGTTGTGCAGTTTCCGCTTCCTAAAAATGTCACTGAAATGTCTCCCCATTTTTTAATAGAAATATTTTACATTTTTATTTTTCTTCAATGTTACCAAATCCTTTCAGATTTTGTAATATTAATACATAAGGACACATATGAATTAAAAAGAACACTCCTTTGATAAATAAAGAGATAACCATTGAATTATGAAATAAATTAACTTCTAAAATATACTCATAATCATTTGTAAAAATTAATTTCCATAAATTGCTTAAAAAATAAATTATGTCGAAATTTCATATATAATTATATATGCTTTTAATTATAATGTTTTGCATGAAAAATTAACGAAAAGATAATCTCAATCTATGATTTCAAAATAAATATTATTATATATCCTCAAAAGATAATTAGAAATAATTAATTAAGATAATAAAAATTAATCAAAACCGGAGTCGATGATGTTTTTTATTTAGGTTTTGACATCTCTATAATAAAATACTAGGGAAAGTTCATTTTTATCTGATACAGTAGCTTATTATGCTAAGGGGCACTCTTTACTTTATAAAGAATTAAAATACTTTTTTCGCAATGGCAGTTTAACAGTACATTTGTTTGCTTTACAACATCCAACAATAATATGAATAATATTTATTCTCATATATTGATGAAACTAGCCTAGCTTAGAGATTTTATAAAACAAGAAAAATAGAAGCTTCATTATTTGAGAAGATATGGAGGAAGATTATAATATTATGAATGATATAAATATTATTTAAATAATCAACTATTTTTTAAGATGCTCTTTAAAAAAATAATAAAATTTTTCGTGAAAATTATTTGAAGTACAATTTACTGATGTATTTCAGATTTTTCAAATTCACTTTCGGGCTCTACCTTCCATAGAGCCAATGTTAAATCCCTTTGGGGATTTGTGTGTTAATTTCGATTCAAAATTCAAAGGGAGATTCCCCTTACACATTTAAAAATAATTTTTCTAATTCTTATGAAATTTTGTATTTATTTTTATTAGAATTCTCTATTGTCTATTAAATATCCAAATATGTGATTAAAATTTTAAAAAATAACCTTACTTTTGAAACGTAAGTGGTCAATTTTGGAACTAAAGTGCTATGGGAAACTATATATATCTAGATAAGATTTTTTTATTTTTAAACAGTCTTTTTATAATATAAATATATTACGCTATAGATATTGTTATTAAAAAAAAAAAAATTAATAAATCTTAAATAAATTTTTCTACATTATTATTTTTATTTATTTCAGGATAAATTCAATAAATTGCTACTAGTGATGCCTGAGATCCACCATATCGCGACGAGGGGCGAAGATCATCTGTATAATAAACACTGCAACGGAGGGGCGCCGACGCAGACTCTTCTCATGGAGATGCTGCATGCGAAGAGGAAGTAGCCGTCCTCGCCGGTCAGCCCTAAGGCCCTCTTGTTCCCCAGGACCCTGGTCCTTCCAGGGGCCGGATCTAGATGACTAAGGAAAGAGTGGTATCATGGCATGGCTAAACATGGCAAGGGATCAGTCTTTTCACCAAACAAACACACAAACCACTTCTTAAACGTTTCATTTGATTTTAATTAATAATCAAATACTTTAGCACGATGTTTTGATTTTATTTATTTATTTATTTTTTATTTTATTTAAGGTCTTTTTCGGCATCGAAGAGCATTTAGACCCCATATCTTTATTTTTATGTTTTAATTAAATAAAAATATACATTGAAAATATGACACATTTATTTGTTGTAAGGACAAAATGAATATTTTTATATTTGAAAGTCTCGTGACCCGTAACTCAGTGAGAAGACATTAGCTTCTTGTGCCTGGGTTCGCTTCCCGTCCCAAACGAGAAAAAATTATATTATTTGATTTGGCTATCAATCATTTGAAATAAATAGGGATTGTGTCTAAATGGCCTTAGATGGCGAAAAAGATCATGAACAAGTAAAAAAAAAAAAAAAAATTGAATTTTAATCGCAAGGTTAAAATTAAATTAAATTAAAAAAAAAAATATTTCGATATTAAACTTGGTTTTTGATTCAAGGAAAAAATTCAATATAAACAAATTGGGAATTTGCCCCTCTTCATTTTGTGATTTTTCAAGAATCATTGAGAAAATTTAATAAGTTTTTTTTATCAGATGTGATATATTTATTATGTGCAAATCGTATTTTATTAGGACTGTTCGATTAAACGCCCGAGGGCGTCCGGCGCATGCGCATTAAGGAAAAGCGTATTGCTTTTCGTTACCGCGCATGTGATCTTCCTCACTACGCATGCGCCGGGCGCCTACTGACTTTTAATCGAACAGACCTATTTTGTTTTAACCCAGGGATTCCCCAAATGGAAACTGCTGCTCTGAAATTGACTACCGTGATAGATAGACCAAGTTTTTAAACAAAAATGTTTAAGAACCACTTTATTAAGTGAAAAACAGCCTGGGAGTATAGGAATTTTATAAATATTTACATTATATTTATTTACTCATGCGAAATTATTCGCTTCTCTATTATTACTAATTTTCTTTTTAATTTATATAAAAAAAAATCCAAATAATGTTTGATTATAAATTTAATTAAATGAAATGATCAACACCTTAAACACAAACAATTCATTTTTTTTAATTCATTCATTCATTGAACCGCCTTTCATTTGATTATTTTCAAATTTTCTTTAAATTTCTAGATCCGGCTCTTGAAATGGGCTTAGCTGCTTAGAGGAATAAGGGCTTTCTCATTTCAAGCTTTATTAATTGTCTTTTTGTGTTACTCAACCTCAAAATTTGTAAAATTCAGAATTTGAGGAAATTTGTTATTATTAATCATTTTTTATTATTTCACTTGTAAATATGAAAATTTTATATATATGTTTAAAAATTTATTTTTTATTGACTTAAAGATATATTTTTATAAGATGTACTTTATAAATTAATTAAAAATTTGTTTCAATATATTTTAAAAATTGATATATAATGTACTCTTTTTAAATTATTTATTATATATTCTATTACTCTCTCAAAAATTATATATTAAATATAAAAATACTTTATTTTAATCCTTTTCTTTCATTAAACTATATTATTGTATAAATATATATGTAAAATAAAAAGTATCATAAATTTTTTTTTTATAATTTTAAAATTCAAAAATGACCTAACTAAAAAAAAATTTTGTAATAGAAAAAAATTAATCTTATATTTAAGAGGTTGAGAATCACATGCTCTAATTTACCTGCTTGGTTTTGTTAGTAAAAAAAAAATATGCAATTTCATATCTATTTTAAAATTTTCTTTTTCTATATGCATGAAATCTTTTTTTTTTAATCCAAATTTTTTTATATATGCTCTCTTATTTTTTTTTAATTCTTACTTATAATTAAATGCAATTGCCATAAAATTTACACCTAACTCAAAGTGACACCTCTTAAAAATAGAAAAACTCGATTATTTTTAATAATCACAGAGATTGATATAAATACCAGTTGTTATAGGCAATATTAATTATTTATTTCAATTTTCTCTTTATATATTTGAAATTTTTACATTAAAGTTCGTCTTTTTATTTCCTTTTGAGGTTTTTCGGACTTGCTTGATGGTATTGGAGAATTTTATTTATTTATTTTTTTTTTTTAATACTACATATAATTATAAATCAGTAGATTTTTCCTAATACGAGCAAATCATTTTATATAATTAGTGATCGATTTATTTAAATGTCTCGCTAAAAAAAGACAAAAATCCTAAATAATGTTGAAATTCATTTAATTATGTGAATTTATAGTTGGAGAATATTTAAAAATGAAGAAAAATAATAGTAGCTAGAATATATAAATTTAAAAGAAAAAAACTGTTCTTATTCTTGCTGCTATTCTTTTTTTTTTATTTTTAATCTGATAATTTATAAAATAACCAACTAAGCGAATCTAATGAAAATATTATATTAGTTCAATTGATCCTTTAAATTCAATTTTTTAGTCAGTTTCTTTTCATTTTTTCTTAAAATTCTCGTTTCTACAAAAATAATACCATATCAACGAATGAAAGAAGAAATTGAATGATTTATTTAAAACAAAATTTAAAAAGACTCTCTATTTTATCCAGGACAAGACTTTTTGGGGATTCGGTCTGGTGATGGTCCTGCTTTTTTGTCTTTGGTTCATTTGTTGGTGGAGTTCAACAAAATCTAGACTTGGAAGTTTACTCAATTCCTTTAAGGAGTTGTAAATTAAAACAAAATTATTTTGTTTTAAAATGGTGTAACGAGTAAATTTTCAAGTCGACAATTTTACTTCGAAATCTATATCTATTCTCTAAGCAAAAACGTTAACATTTAACATCTGAAATCAGCGTTAATTCATTTTAGCACCTCCTTGCCTCAAATGGCTATTCTATAAGCAAAAACTTTAACGTCAAAGCGTTAACATTTAGTCACTAGTGTTAAAAATTAATGTCAAGTCTTTAATATTTTAGATAATACCGTTTTTTAACGCTGGTGTAATATTTTATTTTTTTAACAATCAATTTAAGATGTTAAATTTTAACGTCTCTTTTTAGAGACCTGAGTCTCTGTTAAATTCTCTCGATATACCAAAATATCTCTGTTCTCCCTTGCTTTTAAATGATTTTCATCTCTCTATCATTCTATCTTTTGGAAATTATTTTTTTCCAGGGTTGCTGATTCTTCTCCGTCTTAATTACACTGCATCGTGATTTCCGACAGGATTTTCATCTCCATCTACGATGCAGAAATATTTGAGACATAAAATGAACTTATCAAAATGAAAAGTATTAGAATATATATTTATAAATGAGGCTTACATATTTATATTTGTATATTCTAATAGAAATATTTTCTGTTTAATATATGTATATCTAACAAAATTGATTTTTTTGTGTGATTAATGAAGATGAAAATAGCACACATTTAACTCTTAACTCTCACCAATTGATCACCAAATTCTCACCACCACGAAGACTTTCAGTGGCTGAAATGATGACGAGGACACTTCTTCAGTCAAGTGATAAAGACCCTCCCGCGTCGCATCGTGTGTCTTCACGTCAACAGTTCCTTTTCTTATTTCTTCTTAATTAGTGTTTACATTAAATTTGTTCAGATAATTTTCGCTAAAATCTTAAAAAGCGGCGCGTTAAAGATATAAATAAATTTATAAAGAAGAATTGATTTCTTCTAAAAAAAAAATTAACATTTTATTTCGGAGGATTATCACATGTTTAAAAAAAAAAAGTTACCGAAATATTTTACAAATAAAATGGATAATCGGGTTGCATTAGATATGTGCAATATATATATACAGTTATCAAATGAAATTTTTTTATATTGGAGATTAAAAATCATAATTATTGTGCGTCCTCGAATTTTGTACTTTAGAAAAAAAAATGATTTTTTAGACAAGAAATATAGTAGATAAAATATATATATTATAAATATATACAGCAACAGAAATCATGACAATATATTACCTTAAACAAGTCCGGAAAGAGTTGTATTTTTTTAATATTACACTGTTGACTTTTTAAAAAATAAAAAAATTAATCAAATTAATAGTTAACGAATAATGTAATTAATATAATGCCTTTAACTTAAAGTACAAAATTGAGGCTAAAAAGTATGCAATCGTTGTTATAAATAATGTTGTTTACACTTAAATTTTTAAAATATCCTACACCTATTTATTAAAATAACAGAAATCAACCCGGAAATGCGATCCACCACAGGTACACACATTAACACGCATATATATACCAATTCAGTAATCACTTGAAAGAGTACTTTTATTTAATAATTTATCTAATATGTTATATATATTGAATTTTTGTTTATTTTTTTTTGTTATTTGCATTCCATCGATCTTCAGGTGGAAGGGATTCAAAGGGCATCTTTGAGTTAATTTCGGGTTCATCCCGGAGAGCCCCTGAGGGGGCCCAAATTTAGATTTATTATTTCATTAAGATTTCAATTATATATATATATATAAATATATATATTTTATTATTAATATTATTTTACATTAATCTATATTATTGAGTAGTTTACTTTAATGATGAATGATGTATTGTTTTGTTGTGTTCACGAATAATTTTGTTAATAATTTTTTTTTTTTTTTTTAATTTTATTATTTTTTTTATGGCAGCAACGCCCTTTTTTGGGACATTCCATTCTGTGCCTGAATATAACTATAGATGTATATATATTTGTATTTATATGTAAAAAAAAACTAATTTTTTAAAGATAAATTTTAATTTTAAAAATATATAATATATTTAAAATGTTAATCAAAAAGACATTTTTAATATTCTTGGATAGGATACCGATCAGAAAAACTTGTGGAAAATAGTTTTTTTTTTTTATAATAGTAAATCTATTAATTGTTTCTGGCCATTCTGGATTTATTGATATAAAAAAGTTGTCTTAAAAATATTTATTATGCTGGGGGTTAGGGTTCGCATCCCGTCTCATCCGACAAAAATTTATTTCAATTGAATTGGCTACGAATCAATTGAAATAAATAGGTAGGGATCTAAATGGCCTCCGATGCCGAAAAATACTTTCTACCTATAAATTAATGAAAAAAAAAAAAATTCAGTAGCTTTATCAGTTCACTTATAGTTTTTTACTTTCTCTTACCTCTATATATATGTTAATATATAGAGAGAGAAAGTATTGGATTGGTCTTTATATAAATCGTTTGGGAATATTTTTTTTGGATATTAAACAAAATTTCTTTAACTGCCTGGTTTGGGAAACTTAAAATAAAAAAAAATGATGGAACTATTAATTTTTACACAATAGATAGAAAAGAGTCATTGCATTGTATTTTTGTACTAACAAATTATGTATAAAATTACACACCAAATGACAACTCCATATTTGACTCAATTCTTATTACATTCGAGTCCATACTCTCGACTTTTGAACTGAGGATGGCTTTATTTCATTAAAACCGAAACTGTTTCCTTAACAGAGAGCTTAATTTTAATTTCTTGGAGACTGATTACCTGGCTGCACGCTCCTTTTCTATCTATTATTTAAATACAACAGCCACTTTATTTCTTCAAATTCATTACTAATTTTGTTCAAATCTTAGGCAACATTTGGTATCCAAATTATTTATAAATTAATATTTATTGGACTGTCTGGGGACCGAACCCACGCCCCTTGGCTTATCGGTTAAAGTCCCTTCAAAACTACATAATAGAGACAACCGTTACATTCGTATTACTTATGTTAAAATATTTCAATACAATTTTCCAATAATTTCATCATATCTTTCTAAATTTTTATCCACTTAATTCAATGCGAATTTAATAGTCGATAATGATATTCAGACTTGTTCATGAACTTAAGGAAAGAAAGATTAAAAATTTTTGGAGTTTGGTATTTGTAAAAATTACAAAGTTTCGGCCACTCATTCTGTGAACTTCAGCTAAGATTACAAAGAATATCACAGATGTAACAACCTTTGTAATCTTAGCTGAGGAAGACCACAGAATGAGTGGCCAAAACGTTGTAATTTTTACAAATGATTAACAACAATCCATAATTTCTCCTTTGTTTTTATTTATTTGTCTAAATTAGATCAATTTGGACATTCTATTTGCCTTCAAAAATTAATAAAAGTTTTTTTTAATTAAAATTGATCTTTTTTTTTATGTTTATATCAGTATAAATAAATTTATATATATATCTATATCGTACATGATGAGTCTTCTGTGTTCTGAATGTTTTAATGAATGCTAATTATTGAATGTCTGACTGTATGTTTGTATGTTTATGAGCGAGTAATGAAATATATGTCTGTACTTGTGTGTGCGTCTCATCTTTTCTCATTTTCACTTAATTTGGTGGTGGATCTTCTTTAAATGCATTCTAACAAACTTTTTTTTTTGATTAGTTGTTACGTGCTGATATAATTTATAAGAATAAAAATAAAAAAAAAAAGCTGTATGAAGCATGAACTCATCTGCCCTCTCTCCCCTCTACTATTAAAAAAAATGCTTCGGGAATTCAGTAAAAAAAATTATAGTTAGACACCCACCTTGATTGAATCTGAGAAATATTATTTGTTTTTAAGAATTTGAGAGTAGTTACGCAAACTTATTATATTTCATAGTCGTTAGGATATAAAAAAATATTATTCAGGATATATATACAAAGAGTGTGAAGGAACATTAAAAATTAAAATTATATATTTATTTATTATTATTTTTTTTTTGAATAAAATTTTGTGTAAATTAGGACCCGATCGAAACAAGATGTTTAACCGAATTTCGGCTTCAATTTTAGTTTCGACCGAAACCGTAACCGAAACATGTTTTAAACTTTTTCTTAAAATTTCCTATACAAAATTCATATCATTTTACCTTTTTTTTTCAATAAATTTTCTCTCGTGACTCAAATAATCACTCTATTTTGCGAAAATCATTCGATTTTTTTTGCGGTATACGAGTCCCATCCCATCTTTTTCGGCTGAAAACAAAACCAGGATTTTTGGCCGAAACCGGAAAATTCGGTCGCTTCCTAGTTTAAATTTAAAAAGCTGCCGAAGTCCTTGAATATATAAAACACACTTAAAATTATTTTGTATATATCTTTTGAATTTTATTTTAATTTTTTTTTTTTTTTTAGATATATAAATAATATTCTCTCAAGACACTGCCATATATTAACAAAACTAGATGCCCATTTTTTTGAAGTTTGCACTACTTTCAATTTCTTAATAATTCTTTATATTTATAAAATAATAAAATACAAATGGTATATATATAAATATATTAAAAAAAAAATCAAATGTGAATATTTTTTTTAATTTTTTTTTTTAATATTATAAATATATATATATAAAAGCTATTTACTGTTTTTACAAAAAAAAAAGAAATGTACCTTCTGGATATATCGTCCTTATGTCGGCAGAGCCCTTCAGGCAGGCTTCCGCCCTCCTTCCTTAAGAATTGTGATGTAATATTGTACAGATATTTTGAAATGTTATGAGAACTATATATTTATATATATAGAGAAAGAGATTTATATATATTTTCTTGTGATCCCGGTCCGGTGGTTGGCGGGCTTGCAAACTTTTTTTTTTATTTTTCTTTTTTTGGGGCGGCTCTGTCGGCGCAAATAGATTATAATTGAATGTTAATTGAAAAGTGCTTTAAAAATTGTTTAATAAGATAAATATATATATATAATATATAAGTATATACATAAAATAAACCTCTTCATGTGTATATTTATATAAAGATGGTTGAAAATGTCGACATTTAAAAAAAAAAGTATTCGTTGATGTTGATAAATAAGTGCATTTCCTCTCTTTCTCTCTCTCTCTTTCTCTCCCACTTTTTAATCCTTTTTCCTGTTTCCTTTTCTTTTTTTCGCCCACTCCTTGAGTCCATCACAGATTTTCTACAATATATATATATAAATATTATATTATCTATTATAAATAAGGTTTTAATTTTTGTTACCTCAAACGAGTTGTTGAATCACCTCATGAATTAATTATATTTAAAAAAAAAAAAAATAATAATGATTGTAAATATAGAGAGAAGTTATCTTTGAAGATATTGCTATATTGTTTGTACAAAAAATGTTTGTTACCTATCCGTTGTACGGATAAGTAAAATTAATCAATTTATAAAGTAAATAAAGAAAAAAAAAATTATAAAATTTTTTTTTGGAAGTGTCGTTTCAACTAATATTTTTCAAAAAAAAAAACAAAAAAAAAAAGTGATTTTATTTTTTAATAAAAATAGAAATGTATATTTTATATTTTTTAATTAGTTTAATTTTAGCATATATAAATATAATAGCTCAAGTATAAAAATATTTGAGTTAATGGTGCAAAGTGAAAAATAAATATATTTATAGATACATAGAAAGATATTTGTTGAATCGATTCATTCCTTAAAAAAAAAGCTACAAGCGATGTAAAATGTCTGTGAAGAGTGTAGAATAAATTTGCCCGACACATTTCCAATACAAACTTTGTTTGTGTGGCGTGTCGTTTTATTCGCTCTTTCAATTACCGTCCATAATTGATTCCTTTTCCTTAAATTAATGGAAAAAAAACCTTTAAAATATTTAATTGATCTCTTTTTTGTTTATATAGAAAAAAAAAATAATAATAAAAAAAAAAAAAAAAAAAATTTTAAATGGATAATTTGAATGCTTTCATCTATAAAATTGATTGATAAATTATAGTTAAATATTTCAGCTTAGGCTTTAAAAAAAAATTTATAAATCAAATAGTTTTTTAATAAAAATATAAGATGTAATAAAATTATTAATAGAAGCTAAAAAAATAAATACTGTAGAATATGCCTACAATAGTTATGCAGTCGGCCTTCAGCGGGCTTTGCGCCTAGTCTGCCCCTGGACTCTTCTGCAACTGGATCATATCTGGCTTATTAAAAAATATATAAGCAGGGCCGGTTCTTAGATTTTGACCGCACTGGACAAAAATTTTGGCTTTTATACAATAATATACACATTTGCTACAATTTTTTTTTTTTTTTTTTTTTTTTTTTTTTTTTTTTTTTTTAAAAACATTCACACTTTTTTCTCATTCACACTCATCCCCGGGGCCTCTCAAAGAGAAATTTTCATTAAATTTTGATTTTTTAACTAAATTTTTCGGTTTTTACTTGAGCCCTGAGGGCCCCGGGGCCTCTCAAAGAGAAATTTTCATTAAATTTTTATTTTTTAACTAAATTTTTCGGTTTTTACTTGAGCCTTGAGGGCCCCGGGGCCTCAAAAAGATAAATTTTCATTAAATTTTGATTTTTTTAACTAAATTTTTCGGTTTTTATTTGAGCCCTGAGGGCCCCGGGGCCTCAAAAAGAGAAATTTTCATTAAATTTTTTTTTATAAATATATGGGGGCCAATGCCGGCTCGGGGCCTGGGGCGGACCGCCCCCCCGCCCCCCCCTCGGTACGCCACTGTATAAGACTTTGACGATAACCTTTGTAGAGAATATATCTATTGTGGGGTCAGGCATTTCTATTTAAGCCATTGCTACAAATTAAAAAAAAAAAATAAATAAATAAATAAAGAAAAATTTTAATCAAAGTTAAAAATAAAGAACAATTTAAAAAAAATAAATATATATATATATATATTTATTTTTAAATTGTATTATATATATATATATATATATATATATATATATATATATATATGTATATATATATATGTATAATTATTTAAAAACTAATACATACAAAAATAATATAATCTCAAAAAAGAAATAAAATGTATGCCAATCAAACAAGGGCGGATCCAGAGGTGTTTCTCGGGGGGGGGGGGTAATCTGGTGTGACTCGTGCACAGCACATTATTTTTTCATAATTTCGGTAATTTAAATGCACATTGTGTACTTGATTGGCAGAATATAAATACAAATCAAATTTTTAAGTATTAATTTTTAAAATTTTACATTAAAAATGAATTTTTTTGCGAAAAAAAGTATTTTTTCAAATCTAGGGGGGGAGGTAATTACCTCCTTTACCCCCCCCCCCCCTTGTATCCGCCCTTGCAATCAAAGTAAATATGAATCATAGAAAAAAATTTTAAAATATTTTTTTTTTCTTTTAAATTTTTTAATTCGGCGCCCCGGGCAGTTGCACAGCTTGCCCGGCCCCTTTATCCGGCCCTGTATATAAGCCCCCACATTTATCAATAAATGAATTAATATTTATTTATGAATAATCGCAAACAACTTTTCTACATCTATTCTACAGGATATTATTCTAAATATATCTACGAGTATAAAAACAAAATTGTACAAAATTAAAAAATTAATTAAATTAAATATCTTTTGGCCAAATTTGAGTACCAATTTGTAAGTAAATTTTAATAAAAACAAAAACAAAAAAAGTTCCCACCCCCCAGGAAAAAGTTGAAATGACGCCACTGCCTATGAAACCTCATATTTTATTGGATACAAAATTTCTATTTAGCTCTTGGGTTGTAGTCAGTATAGTCATTTCAACGGGGAGGAGGGGGAACTTTTTTTCTTAAAATTTACTTACATACTATAGGCGCCGGAACTGGGGAGGGGGGGAGGGGCAAGGGTACCGGTACATAAAATTAAAATTTTAAAAAATTTGCTAGTGATTTTATCAAGTTTTTTTTTAGGCTATATAGTAAATTTGTTTTATACTATTTGAACATATTAAATTTTAATTTTCTAAAAAATTTTTTTTTGCCTCTCCCCCCTGATTCAAATTCGTTCCGGCGCCCCTGCTTACATATACTGTAGATAGGTATATATCTCAAATTTGACCAAAAGATATTTAATTAAATTAATTTTTTACAGTTTATATACGCGTAGATATAATTTGAAATATTTTATTTAAAAAAAATAAAAAGAATAATAAAAAAAGATCAGAGCCCTTGGGGAAGGTGGGGGGCAATGTCCTCAAATGACGCCCCTGGTTGTAGTACAGAGAAAAACGCCTCTCTTGACTTGTACTAGGGGTCAAGGGTTCTTTCCAGTACAAGCGATACAAATTTTTCTAAAGTATGGCTATCATCTAATTGAAAAAATAAGAACATCTACATGCAGCGGCGTAACTAGCCTTTGAGGGCGGAGGGGGCGAAACTCAACAAGGGCATTTTAGATGCCTTAGGGCAGGGCTGGAACTAGGAGATTTTTTAGGGGGGGGCAAAATTTAATTTGCCGCCCCTCCTTAAAATTTTTCTGCGAAATTTTTTTTTTTTTTTTTTGCGGAACCAAATTTTTCCGTCCGAAAAAATATTTTACCTTTTTTTTAGAGACGCAAAATTTGCCGCCCCCTGATATCTGCCGCCCGGGGCACGTGCACCCACTGCCCCCCCCCCCCTAGATCCGGCCCTGCCTTAGGGCGCCTATATCGGTATAGAGGGGCGCCAAAGGCTTGATGCCGGAGGGGGCGAGCGCCCCCCTTCGCCCCCACCTAGTTACGCTACTGTCTACATGGCCTCAGATGCCGAAAAAGAGCTTAGAAGAGTAATTTTTAAATAAGATAAGAAGCTTAAAGCCCAATTTTAATCCAAATCAAAATTATAAATTATATACATTTAAAGAAATCTACAATATTATAAGTTTAAAAATAAATATCCGTAAGAATATTATCTTGGGAACGCGATCGGTGACGAAAAAGTCAGCATTGTCTTCTTGTCCGCCTTGCATTGATAATTGACTTGACCAATGACCTAAGCTCTATATAAGTTAAAAGGGAGATAAGGCCCTCCTTTATTCTCCATTTGAGTACATCCTTCATTTTCCTAAAGAATAGTTTCCATCCAAAAGCAGAGCGAGATGATTTCCATCACACTCGTCCTCGTTGTGATCATCTTCTCGCTGTCTTTTTATGCCTTTTCGAGACCAAGACATTTCCCACCAGGTAAGAGAGATTTCTTAAATATTATTAATCAATAATTCTCTTTTCATTGAGATGAGAGCATCCTTTGAAATTTTTTTTTTTTTTTTGGGGTATGGGAAACTAAATTATTATTTTAGTAAGGGGCGTATATAGAAATTTTTTTGGGGGAAGGGGCTGAACTCAAAAATATTCCGCAGGGAAAATTTTTTGACAAAACTATAATCAATTTTTCCGCAGTGGCAAAATTTTTCTACCTTTTTTTAGGAAGAGGGAATTTTATTTCGGCGTGGGAGGGGGGCCTCCTTGGCCCCTCTTATTTACACCTTGTTTACTGTATATCCGTATATATATGTATATAGATTTGGAAAATTTAGGGGCGGCCCGGGCCCCCTCGCCCCCCCTCCCTCCCCTTTATATACGCCCCTGATTTTAGTTAGTAATAAGAGATATTAATAAAAATTATACCGTTTCGGCCACTATTTCTATATATAGACTATATATGTCATAAATAAGCTGGTACCGTCAGTTCAAATTAAATTTTTTTTATTTCAGGTCCAATTTGGTGGCCCCTTCTTGGGACATTGCCTCAAATCCGTCTGGGCCTTACGAAATGGCATTTACATCGCATATTCCAAGAATGGGTAATGTTGATTATTTACTCAAATATTAATAAGACTAAATTTTCACCAAAAATATAATCAACAAAATTTAAATTTTACACTATTAAATTTGTTTTAAGCTCAGGGGCCTACATTTTGTGGGTACGTGGATGGCGACCACGAGCTGCCCTAGCTGGGACTGGCACTACTTCTGTTCTTTCTATACCAGTCTCTTCCTTACTATATTTTCTCAGGCGTCAGACCGTGCGACGGACTGGCCTGTTATTTTCCTTTCCGGTCGCAACAACCCATGAACCGCCGACTCCCCGCCACGGAATTTAAGACGAAGAAAGAAGAAGAAAACTATTAAATTTGTTTTCATGCATTTTTTCTTTTGCCCAGGCTCGTGAATATGGTCCTGTGGTAGGATTGCGTCTAGGAATTCAACCAATGGTTTTGGTGTCAGGGATCCAAACTACAAGGCTTGTTCTCTCTTCCGATGCTTTTGATGCTCGCCCTGACGGCTTCTTTTTCCGTCTACGGACTTTTGGACACCGTCAGGGTATTTATCAAATTGAGATGATGAGTTTCTAAGTCAATGAAATTAATGATTCTTTTTCAACTCAAAGATTCTAAATTGAATTTTTCATCTTTTAAGCCAATCTATTAATAAAAGTGATTTATTAGAGTTAGATTAAGTTTAGTGAAGATCAATTTTCTACACACTACTAACATGCTAACTAGTCATTTTTTCGAAGGAGTCCTAGTGGTTGTAATAGTAATAAATCTTTTCACTGCCTTTATTTTCAGGGGTGGTGTTTGCTGAGGGCGAATCGTGGCGAGAAATGCGACGTTTTGTTGTGCATCAACTGCGAGATAGCACTCACTCTAAGCGTTGCGAGCAAGAGGCTTTGTCAATAATCAAGAGATTGATGTTAAGAGCTGACAGAGAAGGTTATCTGGTACCAAAAGTACACGACCTTTTCAAAGTTGCTGTTCTCAACACACTCTGGGCACTTATAGCTGGAAATAGGTGGCTTATTATTTTATTTACTAAATTTCAGTTTTTACTTTGGCGTATACGAAGTAGAGAAAGTATTTAATCTTCAAAAATGAAACCACCAATCGTTTCAAAATTTAAGTTTAAAAAATAGTTTTTTTTAATTGGTCCTTCGAGCCGAATTTTTTCCCCAAAAAAGCAACTCGACGAATTTGGAATCTATGACCAACCTTGAGTCGTGTAGTGATAATTATTTCGAAAAAAGCGGTCCACCTCCGAAACTCTCCCTGAAAATTTTGGAGAAATCGCAATCTCCTCAGTCAGGGCCGGATCTAGGGGAGGGCAGTGGATAGGCTTCCATCGTTAGAGGACAGTTTCCTCTTTCTGTTAGCCAATCAAGTTATTCAAAAGATCGCAAATTAAGAGAGAAAATGCCACATCACTAACATTATAATAGAGCTATCAACTTGAAAATAAGCGCCCACAAATCTAATTTAATTCTGAATCTGACCAGCATTTTTAATGGTTAATGTGGCTTTCGTATTTCTTAAAAATTTTCGTAATATTTTTAAGGGAGTATTTTCTCTGAAAATGTTGACAATATTAATGAAATCCCTGACTTCGTATTTTTACTTAAGCCTAAAAACGTTTTTTTTTTTTGTAACATCTTAAATCAATTTAATTCATTAAAAAATACCTCTTATGTTTAAGTTATTGAGATACAATTTTAGAATCCATTTTACTATCATTTAAGAAGATGATGGTTAACAAATAATATCTTTAATTAGATTACCGGAGGGAGATCCCCGTCTAGATAAGCTGTTGATGTTGGTGGACGAATGTTTTCGGTTTTTGGATGTCGGCGGAGGTTTACTTAATCAAATGCCTTTGCTGCGTTTCGTAATGCCTCAAACCTCTGGTTACACTCTTATTATGCGCACCTTGAATTCAATGTGGAAATTCATCCAGGTGATGATTTTTTTTACTTCATTTTTAAACTAAATTTAAATTTGATAATTGGATATCACTACTCTAAAAAAAAAAATTTCTATTTTCCTTAGATCACAATTAATGAACATAAGAAAAAAGAGGAAAGTTGCTCAAAGAATTTGATAGATGCATTTCTTAAGAAGCAAAATGAGGGCAAAAACGGATATACAGGTAAGAAAATCTAATAAAAAAGATTTATTTTTTTATGATTAGGACATTTTTACTTTTAACCCTTGACCTATGGCTCAGGGGTAGAACAATGGCTTCTGATACCAGAGGTCAAGGGTTCGCATCCCGTCCAAGGCCATAAAATTTATTTCAATTGAATTGTTTTAAAATATAAAAACCTTTTTAATAGATGTCTTAATAACATAAGTATTTTAGAACAGCAACTGGTCTCAGTTTGTATGGATCTATTCATGGCTGGCGCGGAGACGACTGCCACTACCATCAGCATGGCACTCCTATATCTGCTTAAGTTTCCGGAACTCCAAATCAAAATACGCAAGGAGCTGGATGCCGCCTGTCCTAATCCACAAGAATGGCCCTCTTGGCAAACTAGAACCAGGTGATAACATTAGAGTATTTTGGAAATTAGAATATTATTAATAAATATGATGTAGAAGTAATTAAATTTTTAATGTTTATTAGAACACCATTCTTAGAAGCTTTCTTGAATGAAGTTCACCGTCATGCCAGCATAGCTCCTTTAGGAATCGCCCACAGAACATCAAAAGAAGTGAAGCTTGAAAAATATATAATTCCAAAGGTAAAAATTTTATAAATTAATTTTGCTTTGTCTGGTGAAAAAAATTTTACATCTGTTTTCTGTTGCGTGAGTTGAGCTCTCACTCAATTGAATTCTTCGAATCTATTTCACAAAAAATTTAAAATTAATAGTACTACTGTATATTGAATTTTTTTGAAATCAAAAAATAATCTTTTACTAAAATATAAAAATCTAGGATACTCTTGTGGTGGTGAGTCTTTGGAGCGTCCATCGAGATCCCCACTTCTGGACAAACCCGGAGGATTTTAATCCAGATCGATTTTTAGATGAAAATGGCAAATTAATCTCCTCGAGTGATGCCTTCCTTCCCTTTGGGTTTGGTAAGCGATTTTACTCGTAGATTGAATTTTTTCATTTTTAAATTTAGTGGTAAATAAATTCCAAATTAAAATAAAATGACGTTCCCAAAATGTGTATTTAGAACCTCTTGATGTCTTTAAAATCTTTTATTTAATTAAAGATCTCTCCTCCACTAATTAGTTTTATCAAGCCAAGAATATAAATTTGGCTTTATGGCAATCCCTATTACTTAGACAACAATTGCTTCTTTTAAGAAAGTATTGCATAACCACCAGGCGCTTCTGATTAGAGGCGCCTCCATGTGTTCGTTGAGTCAACTTTCGTTTACTTGGCGGTTAAAATAAATTAAACAACTTTTCTATAAATAGTCCAACACTTAATCATTTCTACTAATAAGAGTGTTGTTATACAAGAAGAAAGAAATTTTATTAGGCAAACTAAATTATACAGAATTGGAATATATCGCCAGCTGGCTAGTGGCGAAAGTCCAAAAATTCAATTTTTCAGTTAAGACGTTGTTAGAACGTCCATTGGCGTCATTTCAACTTTTTCTTATGGGGGGGGGGGCAAACATTTATTTTCATAAAATTTACTTACAAATAGGTACTCATATTTGGCCAAAAGATATTTAATTTAATGAATTGTTTAATTTTGTACAATTTATATACTCGTAGATATATTTTGAAATATTTTATTTAGAATAATACACAATTTTATAAAAATCAGAGCCCTTGGGGGGGATGCCCCCCTCCAAATGACGCCACAGAAAACGTCTTCTCTTTTGAGTGCCAAAGTGGCGAAAATATATTTACATTCTTTGCTATAGATTCTGGCCTATTCATTTGTTGCCCGGCTATTTAAATGTATATGTTTATAAAACTTCCAAACGCCTTTTCTCCAATTGCTATATTTCGGATTTTCACCCCTATCATTCTCAGCAATTAAAGCGAATAAACAGTTTATAAAAGTTTCGGGTAACTTTTTTAGGAAAGCGTCGATGTCTTGGTGAATCGCTGGCCAGGGTGAACATCTTCGTTTTCATATCGATGCTACTCTGCGCCTTCGAGATACATCCTGATGACAAGCCTTTACCTCCAACATTGGGCTTAGATGGACTTACTTTGGCCACTCCTCCCTTTTCTGCGAAATTTGTGCCCAGAAGATCACTGCCCTAACCCTAAATGATTTTATAACTTATTTATATATATAACGTATCAATATATTTCCATAACGCTTTGTAGTAAAATATTAGGGGCAAAACATTGTAAATATAAAAATAATTTTATTATAATATAATTTTCTTTAGAATTCCTGAATATAATAAGTTAGTTCAGGGCCGGAACTAGGAGATTTTTTAGGAGGGGAAAATTTAATTCTTCTTAAAATGTTCTGTACAAAATTCATATCATTTTACCTTTTTTTTTTTTTTTTTTTAGTAAATCTTTCTTTTAATTGCAGCCCCCTGGTATCTGCCTCCCGTGGCCCCAGTGCCCCCCTGCACCTAGATCCGGCCCTGGGTTTGTTCGATTCAAGCCCCCTGGATGTACAGTGAGCGTCAATATTAAGTCCCACCCATGCGTTTTCTATTTGTGATTATTTCATTGTTTTCATAAAAGAAAATGAAAATCAATATTGTAAATTTTCTAGGTTTGAACCATGAAAGTTTCCATTAAAAAATATGTAATTTACTAAAAATAATATTTTTTTAAACAATGAAATAATCACAAGTAGAAAACGCATAGGGGGGACTTAATATTGTCCCTCACTGTACACAAGCAGCCCAAGCTTATACTTCCCCAGATCCACACCTTCCCACGCACTCGCTGTGTGCAAACTAAGGTAGCCCTCGGGCTGCTCTGGGAAGCCCTCGGGCTGCCCGAGGACCTTACCAGACAAAACCCGATTGTTTTAGTGACTAATGAAATAAAAATGTTATTTAACTAAAAAAATATTTTATTTAAATAGTAAACTTAATTAATATTTTATTTATATTGTCTATTTATTGTATATGAATTTTAAAAACTTTTAAATCAACAAGTTATTGAACCAACCTTTAGAGAGTCGGCTGAAATAAAATATTAATTATTTCTTTCTTTTAATTAAAAAGTGATATATATATTTTATTTTAATATTAAAATAAATAAATATTTAATATTTTATTTGAAATTAATAGAAAAAAATGTTTTGATTTTTGGTGTATTTCATCAAGTAATTGAACCAACTTTTATAAGAGAACTCGCCTCTGCTCTCCAAGTGTGTGCCTGTCTGTTTGTCTGTGCTTCTCATCACCTGTCAACTTCAGCTAATAATTATCTCAATTTTATAAGGTATTTATTATTTAATTTGCATTTCTTTCTCTTTTTTTGTTTTAATTAGATATTTTCTACTAATTTAATTTGTAAATTAAATTTCTTTGACACTTAAAATATATAGAGATTATCGTTGAATGTCATTTGCTCCTATTGGTTATGTTTCTATCATATTTTCTCTTTTATTTCGTATTTTCGACTTTTTAAAGTTATTCCCTACTTTATTAATATATTTAAAATGGTTTAAGTGATGTATTAAATAATAAATTTTAATCTTTTATTATTATTTTTTCTTTTCTTTTTATTTTGTCAAATGGGTGCATTCCCTTGACATAACTTGCCTTAACTAATTATAAAGATTAATCTTTTTTTCTAAATTATTTATTTAAAATTTAGATTTTGAACAATCACCCCTCGTTTTAGATTTCATGACTTTGATTATCTAAATTTTATTAATTAATTTTATCTTCTCTTTTTTTTTTGCACAATACCAATCATTTCTATTTCCTTTTTATTTTCTTCACTTTTCATTATTTTAATTTCAAAGTAAACTAAAGGATAAAAGAGCACATCAATAAATTTAATACTTAAATCGATTTCTGTTTGCAAAGATATTCGAATTTTTAATTTTTCATTTATATCTATTTATATATAGACCTATTCACCTGTATAAATAGTTCTATTTGAATCTTTTCTAAGACTATCATCTAAAATTTAATATTTTTTATTTTTCAGTTTTTGAATTTGGACAGCACCAATAAAAAATGACTAATATTTGGAAGACTTTAAGAACAAGAAAGTAACAAACATCAAGATTTTATTTTCAAATGTAAGTAATCACCCCAGAGATTTTCTTATGTGATTATTTCATTGTTTGTATAAAAGAAGATGAAAATCTTTTTTGAATTCTCTTTTAATTTTGAACTATAAAAAGTTTCCATTATTTTTTTTAACATTGAAATAATCACATGATATATTGGCCTTCTCCTAAATCTTTTAAAAAAACTTATTTTCACATTATTTTTAGATGATTTGAAAGAAAGCTTATTTCATAAATAGTTAATGATCTTCACTTGAATATGAAACTTTAAACTTAGGTAATGTATATATACATATATGTTTAGGCCATTTCATTTAATTATTACTTTAAATTTAGACTTACCAAGATCTACTCCAGGTTGACTTCTTCTAAAAAAGAATAAAACATTCATTATATATTTAATATCAGAATGAATTGAAAGAAAAATAATATTAGAAAAGAAAGAATTTTTTATGGATGACTATTTGTCTCATTCGTGAGTATGTAATATAAATGAACAAAATTTAACATGAAATTATTATAATACTGTATTTTGTTTTAAATTTCAGAAACTCGGGTTTCACTTCAAATCTAAGCGCTACTTCTCACCCTCTACGAGGCTCAAATTCAGTCATGTCTCGACTGATGGTTCTCACATTTGTAAAGGGGCATCGAATGACTGACTCTCTAGTAGTAAAAAGATCCTCAGCCGAACTAAAATATATCATTTCACCCAGTGATATGCCCGAAACACGAGAGGGGCATCATCCCTTCATTACTAAGCTAACGACAAGTAGTAGAACATGTCAAGTCTTCTTTTGGTCATTATATTTGGACTTATCGTTATTTGGAACAAACTAGCTGCAATAGTCATCATAAATCTTTGGACATCCATTCAAAAAAAGATGTAATAAGAAGTGACTACGTCTCATTAGACTTGTTGAAACTCCAGCGAGATTTTTTATTCAAAATATAAAATAAGGTAATTTATTATATCTATTAATTTTATTCTATTATTCTGAATTTAAATAAATATTAATTTAAATTTAGATTTGATTATAAATCATCTGAGATGGTTTAACTTTGAGTTAGAACAAAATGACTAGAACAAAATGACATCCAATCATCAAATATATTATATATATATAATATATATATATATATATTATATATATATATATATATATATGGTAATTTCAATTTAATATTATATATCTTTGTTCTTTTCTCTGTTTAATTTATTTTTTTGGAAAGTTTGGATTAAATGAATGTATAAATGAGTTATAGTTTATTGAGTATATATATATATATATTTGCATATTGACTTGATATTATCGAATATAAATTCACTAATCATTAATTATAACTAAGATTTTTTTTTTTTTAACTAGCTCTTTTTATTTGATTATAGAGTTTAATTTTTTTGTTTTTTTAATTTCAGAATTCCTTACCAGATTCTTCTTATCGTTAATGCAGCCACATGAACTCAACGTTATTTAGAGTTCCCATTTCTTGAGCTTAATATTTGAATAACTTTATTTTTCCAATATTATTAGTAAGAAAGATGGTCAAAAAATCAAAGAAGAAATGACAAATTTTATTATTATCCCTTGTTATTGATTTTCGCTCCCCACTTGAAGATGACTGCACTCCCCGCCACTCCATTCAGAGCGCTTAAAGCCCTTCGGACTCGGACTTTAGAAGTTCGCATTTCGGTACAACATCTCAATCTCTTTCTTCTCTTCCTCAGGTAAATAAACATTATTCAATTATTCATTCTTTGTCAATTAATAATTAAATATGCCAAGTGGGATGAAGGGAATTAAAAAAACATAGAATTATATTCATTCCTATTCTCTTTTCCCCATATATCACAGGATTTTGTTTTTATCCCTTATCTAATAGAAAAAAACAACTTGTCATTTAATAAAATTTCGTAATTTTATATTAAAAAATTTCCATAGGAAAGTATAAATTTAATTAGAAGGTAAAAAAAATATTGCCACCTCTAGCGATTTATTTATTAATAATAGGGGTTTGTTATTTCAGGGTGAGTGTGTAAAGTAAACCTTAAAAATTTAAGCAGAAACAACTTAACTTCCCTCCCTCTCTTTCCCTCTCTGCAGGTAAATACTGTGTAGAATTCCTCAATTTTTTATTAGGCTTTTCTAATTAATGATTAAAAAGGGACGGAAAGGAAAAATTACGTTTATATATTTTAAATTTTAATTAAAAAAACAAACAGGCTGCTTTTTATTTTTTATCTCGTCTAAAAGAAAAAAATGATAAATTAATAATTTTTTTTTAACTTTAAAAAAAAAAACCTATCATATGATTTCTTCAATGAAAATTCAATTTTTGTATTTAAAAAGGATTACGGGATAAATAAATTTAAAAAAAAAATATTCTTTATTTAAATTATGTTGTTGATAGAATAGGATAAAAAATAATAAATAAATATTTCTTTGTTTCAGAAGGAAAAAAAATCATCCATATTCGTCATCATCATTATCAAAGAAACAGGATTTAAGCAATTGGAAATTATTTAAAAAAACTTTTTTTTGTAATTGTGAGCTAATAGCAAGCAAAGCAAGTCTTTAGTTGCATTCACCTCGAGCAAGAAGCCAGTCGATTGAATTCATCTCTCTGCTTTTCATCCATTGCGATTCTATTAGTGAGAATAAAACATCAAACACCCCTCAACTCTTAATTAAAAGGTATTTATAATTTGCATATTTCATTTTCATTTTGAATTTTAATCAAAATCGTTGGAGCGAATTTTGAGAAAATCGAAAAAAAAAAAAAAAAAAAACTGAAAAAGAACATCAGTGACGTACTAGTATTCTGTGGCTGATTTTGTTCAAAAGCTTCGTGTCACGTCCCATGGGGGTGCCTAACAAATATAAAATTTCAACTTCTTTGCTCTTTTCGTTCTTGAGTTATTTTGTTCACAGACACACACTCAGATAGACCATGTCTTGAAAACCACTTTTTTATTTGGATTTAGGGACCTCAAAACGTATATATCCGTCAAAATCTTGACATCGAATTTTTGACATGAATCCAACTACTTTCTCGCTCTATCTATAGCTTATTTTCACCCCTTGGGAGGGTGATTAACTTAATTATAAAATTTCAACTTCGTTGCTCTTTTAGTTTTTAGTTTTTTTTTTTGTTCACAGACACACACACACAAACAGACAGACATGTCAATCAAAATGAAAATATTTTTATGGGAAAATATTACAATTCAACTTGCCGGTTTGGTAGAAAAAATTAGAAAAAAGTCTGGTGTGAATGATCGCACAGCATAACTGTTACTACTTTCTCACAACTTCGGTAAGTTTCAAGATGTTTACCTCTAATCATGGGAAATATTTATATTTTGTTAGCATGGCAACCATTCCTCCTATCTTTCTAAATATTATAAATTAGACAATAAATATTTCTTCAAGATTTGATAGTATAAATAAAACATTTTTTTCATTTAGCTCCTATAACATATTTCTTAATAATTGAAATTAAAATAGATTTTAATGAATATTATGATATTACTTGGCTATACACGGCGACATACGAGTGCAAAGGGTTAATACTACCTACCTTGCGTTTAACTAATTTATTTTTTCAAAATTAGAATAAACCTTTGAACAGAAAAAAAAATTATTTTAAACTTCGTATGATTTTCTGTAATTTCTATTTTTTACTAATTTAAATATAAATATTTACTTTGATAAAATGGTGGATGCAGTCCAAATTAATTCAATTAAATATAAGAAACTTGTGGTTTCTTTCTTGGACGGAATTTGACAGGTAATATGTCGTTTTTTCTGTTATAATTATTAAAAAACACTAAATTTTTCAATAATATTTATTTTTGGTTTAGGTGCGCTATCATGTTTCGGCCACCATGAGAGCCATCATCAGAACCAAAAATTCATCCACATAACAAAAGGTCTTGAGGTGTATAGGAGTTTTTTAATAATTATAACAGAAAAAACGACATACTACCTGTCAAATACCGTCCAAGAAAGAAACCACAAGTTGCTTATATTTAATTTAAATAAATATTTACATCTGCCCTTATTAAAATCAAATCTAATCATAGCCACCAAATCCTATTTAAATATTCACTAATAACTTGGTTTGCTAATTGAAATAATTCTTTATTTTCTAAAGTTTTATTTTTGAATCCTAATTTAAATAATCATCAAACTTATAATTAAATTAATAAGGAAAGGAATATGGAGTTAAGCAAAACAATTATACAAAAATAAATTTTATTAAATATGTATTACAATAGCTTATAATGGAATAACAGAGAGAGAAAAAAATACGTCTTTTATTTAATTAATATACTAATTAAATAATTTTCCTTTGTTTCAGGATCTCCGTATGTCATCAGCGGCCAAGTCGTGGAGGGTCATCAGAAGATAATAACACATACATGTGAGTTGAAGAAAATAATTTAAAAATACTATTTCATATGCAAAGGGAGTTATAAACTAGTAAAAAATTTAAATATTCTATTTGCATATCTTATTTACTTAGTAGCCTAACTAGAAAAATTTTTTAATTCTCAATGAAATTATAATATTATCTTTTTTATTAACTAATTAGTAATATATTAGGGAATTCGTCCGCGGATTCTGCTTATAAATAGGATGCTCGATGTAGAGTTTGATGGGTAGGCAAAATCGTGTAAAGTCAGAGAACAGTTTGGGTGGAGGATTAATAATAATTAATATATTTTATACTAACTAACATGGATTGGGGCGTTAAAAAAGAAATTCCCAATGGGAAAAATATATCTATTTGTTTGTTATTTTTTAATTTTTAGGACAAGCTAGGGGGAGCAATGGCCCCCCTGCCTCCCCCTGGCTACGCCCATGAGTATCATGGGAATCGATGAACATCATGGTCATCGTTCTCTGGGAGCAAAATTGATTTGAAAGTTGAAAGAACTACTGTACATATACAGGGCGAGTCAAAAATATGAGACCACCTTAAAATATTAAAATAAATAATAGTAGGTTGCAATTTCAACAAAATTGATTGTTTATATATTAAATATATCTAAATGAAAAACTAATTATAAAAAGTTTAATGAAAAAATTATTCAAATAATACAATAAAATTCAATTTTATTTTAAAACGCGTTTTTTGATTGACTTGTGAGTCAAAAATATGAGACCACCTTCTTTTAAGTCTATTTAAACTAATCAAAAGTGAAATGTAGACACCTGTACCATTTCAAAATATAATATAGAATTAATAGAGCCCTTAAATTAAAAAAAATTAATAATAATTTAAATGTAAATTTGAAAACTTCAAAATACAAAGGGTCTAAAGTTAGCTGAATGCGAAAAAAGCATCATCAATGGTTTAAAACTTGTCCAAATAAAATTGAACGACAAAAGGCATTACAGATTGGAAGATTGAAAACCGTAGTGCACAAATAAATTGGTTTGAGAGAAAATTTCGGCATAAAATCGGGCCCAGGGCGACCAAAAGCTTCAAAGATCATGACAAACGGCGCTTTTTTCCGATGAATTTCATTCAAATTCGTTCAACAAGATCTCTTATTGGATTTTTATCAAAAACTTTGATATCTTTGATACTCCTTAGAGTTCATTTTATGAGTTAGAAATGTAGTATTTCTTTGCCCGTTAAAATTCAACCCAGCCCAGACATAGTACTGCCGCCTTCGCGAACTCGTTTTGATTAAAGTTCTTTTTCTTCTCTTAAATCATGCCAATAATATTGGCAACCATCCTACTCGTCCAAATTAAGTTTCTTTTCATCCCTAAATAACACTCGTCTCCATTAGATATCCCCACTTATAGCTTTGCGAACGACTTTCAGTCGATGTCCTTTATGACCCGTATTAACTTAGATGCTGCTTTTCTTTTTACATATTCCTCTATATTATTTTGCTTTAGTCCTCGGTAAATTGTTGAGTGACTTGCTGGTCTTGATAAAAATTCAATAAGAGATCTTGTTGAACGAATTTGAATGAAATTCATCGGAAAAAAGCGCTGTTTGTCAGGATCTTTGAAGCTTTTGGCCGCCCTGGGCCCGATTTTATGCCGAAATTTTCTCTCAAACCAATTTATTTGTGCACTACGGTTTTCAATCTTCCAATCTGTAATGCCTTTTGTCGTTCAATTTTATTTGGACAAGTTTTAAACCATTGATGATGCTTTTTTCGCATTCAGTTAAGTTTAGACTCTTTCCATTTTGAAGTTTCTAAATTTACATTTAAATTATTATTAATTTTTTTAATTTAAGGGCTCTATTAATTCTATATTATATTTTGAAATGGTACAGGTGTCTACATTTCACTTTTGATTAGTTTAAATAGACTTAAAAGAAGGTGGTTTTATATTTTTGACTCAATCAAAAAACACGTTTTAAAATAAAATTGAATTTTATTGTATTATTTGAATAATTTTTTCATTAAGCTTTTTATAATTAGTTTTTCATTTAGATATAAAAACAATCAATTTTGTTAAAATTGCAACCTACTATTATTTATTTTAATATTTTAAGGTGGTCTCATATTTTTGACTCGCCCTGTATTTAAATAAATTAAATTTAGCTATACTGATTAAAAGCAATGGAAAAATTTCAAGAGGTAATAAGCAATTAATTTTTTTATGTATGCTAGTTTAAATTATATTATTATTAATCCTCCTCCGTTTTAAGTTCCTTTAAACTCTGACGTTCCACGACGTAATAGAAAAAATTTAATCATTATTAAAAAAAAAATTCTTGTCACAAGGTGATTAAAATGTAAAATTGTCACTTTATTAATTAATTAAAGAAAAAAAAATGAAATTTTATTACTTGTGCTTTGCAGTTTAGGGGCCCGGGCCCTTTAAGCTAAAATCTTAAAATTTCAATTAAAAAAAAATAATTTGGAAATTTTCTTTCCCTAGGGCTCTTTAAGCTCAAAGCAATGTCTCAGGATAGCTAAAAACGCAGATTGGTGTCTAATTTTCAAAAAATTTTATATACTCCCAGACCCGGGGGCTCCTTTGGAACTCGTCTGTCCGATCTGGCCTGAAATAAGCATAGGAAGTATTTTATTTAATAGAGGGTGAGTTTAGGGTGGATTAATGAAGTGAGTCTGTTAAAAATTATTTAAGTTCGAATATATCCCTAATAAATAAATAAATACTAAAAAGAAGCATAGGAAGTATTTTATTTAATAGAAGGTCAGCTTAGGGGTGAACAATGAAGTAAGTCTTTTAAAAATTATTTAAGTTCGATTATATCCCTAATAAATAAATAAATAGTAAAAAGAACCATAGGAAGTATTTTCTTTAATTAGGGGTGGGTTTTGGGGGTGGATTAATTAAGTAAGTCTTTTAAAAATTATTTAAGTTCGAATATATCCCTAATAAATAAATAAATAGTAAAAAGAAGCATAGGAAGTGTTTTATTTAATAGAGGGTGAGTTTTAAGGGGTGGGTAAATGAAGTGAGTCTTTTAATAGTTATTTTAATTTCTAATTTATTCCCAACTGAATAAAACCCCGTTAGTTTGCAAGTAAATAGGAATTTTTGATAAATAGAGGAATTTATTTTTAATAATTTTCTTTTTTGGGCGCTTAGAGAGCAATGCTATTTCTCAATCGATCGATGCCTGCAGCCTGTCTGTCAAGTTGCATTCGAGATTGGCACGCTTTCACGAGTATTACATTACGTGGACATCTCTCTCTCTCTCTCTCTCGGTGTATTGTTTATTTATTATTGTTTTGTTATTTGTGCAAA